>CAUYON010001112.1:0-18127 GCA_963573935.1 Arctocebus calabarensis
TAAAAAAAAAAAAAAAAAAAAAATACAAATGTTCTGGTGTAGCCACTAATCATCTATAATTTTTAAAAACATAAGAAGGACATTTACTTAACAGCTTTTGGAGCTTTTAGAGCTTAAACTCCAAGGTCCAGAGAGTGATATAAATAATAATACTCAGGAAAAGAAATTTATCTATTTAATTTGTGCTTATGCAAAGCTTGGATACAAATAGTGCTTGAAAGAGGAATGCACGTGATTCATGAGGGTTTTCTCCTGCAGGAAATCCTTCCAGGCAGGGAAGGATTGGATTCTCCACAGATGTTTTCACCAACTTTTTCTCTTACAGCATCCAAGTAGGTGTAACCATTAATAAGCAACTGATTGACTATCTTCTGACCCTGGAGGACCGTGGACAAAAGCTGGAGGGAAGAGAGGATGAAGCAACTTGAAAACTGTCAAGGAACATTATTTGATGAACTTGATTTATATGCAATCAACTCATTGAACCTCAGCCTTTATTATAAATTAACTGGCACTTTAGAGATGAAGCTATCCGTGTTTGTATGGAATGTTTCAAATAATGTGATGGAAGTAACATTATGTCCCTTAGGTTTAAGTTAATCTATTTAACAGATCCTCCGTTGAATGTGGACTACAGAGGCCCACAAGTGGAAATTTAAAAAAAGTCACATCGTATAGACCAACACCATTACTCCATTACGCAAGTTTTCTCAAAAACATCTGGCTATATTGTACATCTTTACCCCTTTGACCAACATGTGCTGATGCAGTCATAATTATTAGCAACTGCCTGGCTCAAAACCCTTGATTACATTTCACTGACTAGGTCAGGAGATGGTCTGGGACTTGTCAGAAGATCCTGACAGGCTGGTCTGAGCCATCTGCCAGGAAGCACTGTCAGGATGACTAATACAGATATTCATGACGGCATCGAATGTTCTCCATGTAAAACCTGCACAGAAATTGAGCAACAGCATGCTTGGAAATTTTTACTTATTTTTTTAAAAACTTTACCAGCTATTGTCTTACCTACAAGTAGAATTTTCTCATTCAGACAAAATAATAATAATACCATTCATGGCAAGCAGCCAACTTGGTTCTTTCTTTCTCTTTTGCCTTTATGCAAAAACTGGAAGGATATTAGGAAGTTGTTTTTAAGGATTTTTTTCAAATTTGTACCTGTAAAAGTTACGGTTCACTTATGCCTATTGACAGCTAAAGTTAGATTCTTCTTTAATTGTGGAAGACCACGCTGGGCACCTTTAGGGTGTTTCTGGCCTCTAAACTCTAAGTAGCAACGCTTCCCTCCCACACCCAGTTCCTAAAATGACTCAGTCATCGGCCAGCTCTCCCCACTGAGGACCACTAAATGCAACGCCTCAGTTCAAGGACTCCGGTTCCATAAAATGTGTTGTGTAGCAAATCACTGTGGCTGCTGAACAGGGAGCTGAGGCCCGGAGCTCACCCCGCCAGTGCCATTGTCCCTTTGGAAGCGTGAGTGCTTCTTAACCAAAGGCTCACCAAATTTTCATTGTAAAGAATGCAAGCTCCTTAGCCACAGTCAGGCCTTACTGAACTCCCACAGCTGGGCAAGAGGACAACCCTGCTGCTTTCAACCACAGCTCGTTATCTGCTAATTAGAAAAAAAACATGGTGTGTTGAAAGAGACTCTCAAAAGGAGATGTTTTTATTAATAGTGCTAAGAAGCCAAGTTTGCAAAACTTGTGGATCACACACACGCTTTTGGTCAAAAGCAAACTTGTTTTAAGCTCAACAGGTCCCACAAGCTCTTTTTCCTCAGGTTGAGACGTTTAAGAAACGAAAGTATTAATCGCAAAGGAAGAGCAGGCAGAGGCCGCTGCCCTCCCCGAGTGTTTCCAGGCGGCTCTGAGCAGCTGGTCTCGCGGGGCATGCTGTCCATCCTTGCCACGGCAGAGTCTGGTTGCCTGTCCACCCATTTACCCTCCCCTTTACTAATACAATGCTGATTTTGTTGGATATGAAAATTTATCCCACCTTTTTTAAAGATAGGAAAAAGTACTTTCCCAAGGCTCCCTTGCAAATGGGGCAGCGATATGCCCAGCTGAAAACTGAGGGGGCTTCCTGGACAGCTAACACAGGGGCGAGTCAGCCAGTCCACCCTTCCCTCTGCCCACATGCAGATGCCGTATGGGAGGTGGGACAGGCAGCTCAGGAGAAGTCGTGCGGAGGGTCACGCAGGGGAAAAACAGAAGGAAATGTAGCTCCTGGAGAGACCTCTATGCCACCATGGCATTTTAGTTCCCCGTGGCTGCCGTAAGGAACCTGTGGCTGAAAACAACAGGAATGCACTCCTCCGTGGCACAGAGGCCTGAAGTCTGAAGTCAGGCAGGGCTGCGCTCCGCTGCCCCTGGCGTCTGGCCACATCCCTCCGATCTCTGTCCCCGTAGTCACATCTCTGCTTTCCCTTCTGTCTAACCCTCCCTCTGCTTCACTCTTACAAGGACACTTGTCATTGGACTTAGCCCCTCTCCCAGGTAATCTGGGATAATGTCAACATATTTAATTTAACTCATTTACATCTGCAAAGAGCTTTTCTTCAAATAAAGTACTATTCAGTTTCCAGGGATGTGGACATGGACACAGCTTTTCTTTTGAGGGCAGGGATGGCACCATTCAACCCACTTGACGGCCTACACAAGACTCCCATTTATCTTCCGTCCTCAAAAAAAAGAAAGCAAGCCATTATTTTTCAAATTTCTATCACTCACGGCCAAATATATTCCCTAAGTAATAGATTGCTTAACTCAAGGTGAACGTCGGGAGGATTTGAGACATTGATCCTAATCATGATTTAAACCACCTGGGTTCTGAATCTCTCTCTGGACTCTTTTACGTAGAAGATCAGGATCCACTGGCCTCAGCCCACTCTTCCCGATGAGTGGACGCCAGAGCATCAGAATTACTGTGGGTATAAAACTATGTGTCCTTGCCGTCCAAATGGATTGGCTGAATCAGAATCTCTGGGAACTGGCATCTTTCCCAAGTCCCCACTGAAGCTCTGATGGCCACTGAAACCTAAGAGCCCTCTAGTCCGCCACACGCCGACTCAGTGCACACTCATTCACTTTGATCCACCAGCCTTTACCATTTAGGGTGGATTGTCCAAATTCCACCCATGTTCCAGTTAAACCTGTTTGGCTCCACTGATTAAGCAAAATCTGTGTTTCCTTAACAACAAAATTTTTTATCTTTCTTATGTTGAGTGTTTATGGAATTTAAAAGCAACCTGATAGCCAAGGCTAAACTTTTATATTTGCTACATAAAAATATGTTCTTCTTTCTTAGCTACGAAAAATATGTTCTTCTTTCTTAGATACATAAAAATATGTTCTTCTTTCTTAGCTACAAATTGCACAGCCCAAACGTGTTGTGGCAGCACAAGGCCACAGAGACAGCAGTCCACGCACCAGCACGTTCAGCAGAGAGGCACTGGCATCCCAGAGCGTGTGCAACACCAGTTCCAAGGTTACACTCACCGTTCCATTTATCACATCCCTTGGTTTGTGAGGGAGTTTATGGTACATTCCTTTGTTTCTAATTAGTTTGATTCTTGCTTTTCCGCTTCCCCCCAAGAGCACAGTGAGCACCATTTGGGATCAGGTGACAATTCCAAACTGCCATCCCATCACCAGTTGTAAGTCCACTCTTAAGCCCCTGCAATTTTGCTGTTCACCAAAGTGCTAAAGCAGCGGTTCTCAACCTGGGGGTCGCGGCCCCTTTTAACAATGAAAATACATTGCGGCATTAGGAAGGTTGAGAAGCACTGAGCTAAAGGAAGGCGACTCCCTCCACTGTTCGCAGATAAGCAGGAGCAGCAATTCTCCTTGGAGTCTGGATTTGAGCTGGGTTGTGACCTTCCCCAGTGTCAGCCAGTGCACGTCACAGGCTGAGCCCGGCTGTTTCAGATAGGGGGAAGCAGCATAAAAGTCAAGTTTCAGATGGCTGCACCCACAGCCTCCCACCAAACTGCAGGACAGAAAAGGTTTCAGTGGAGGAGACGCCAATCTGAATCACATTAAAGGTCAAAGACAAGGACTGTTTTATTTCCTAGAAACGGAAACACCAGAACCACGCCCACCTCAAATCCCTTCCAAATCCCCTAAACCCAGTTAGAAGCCAACCCCAGTTGGGGGAAGGGGCACTGGGATTCTTCCGACAGAACAGTGATATGTTAGCCGCCTCCCTGAGAACCTGGCAGGCTCAGAGCTGACACCGACCTGTGCCGGTCCAGGCCCCCACATGGACATTTGAACATTTGTTCCCTGGAGTGCACTTGGGATTGTTCCTCTGCCAGGCCTCCCCGCCCCTCAGGACACCTCAAACCCGCAGCAGAGACAGCACCACACCACGCTGGCCCATGTCGGGGTAGCCCTCTGCACCTCCCCACGCCTGAGCGTGCTCAGAAAGTCCTGCCAGAGAAACTAAGGGCCATTCCTTCCCCAGCTGTGTCGGAGCTGTGTTAACACTGTTTTCACTTCTGAAGTTGGACAAGTTTATCTGACTATCACAACTCTGTTCAGAAGCCCACAGATGCCCTCCCAGGCTGAGTGATTTCTTCCTGTTCTGAAGCCCCGCAGCAGCTCACGTCTATATCATCTGTACAGCCTGTAGCACAGACGGCCCAGGTAGGCTAATCTAATCTCACCTCTTGTGCAAGTTTCTGGAAAGCAGATGGTGTCATCTTAAATACAGCAAAAGAGCAATAATTTTTAACTGAATTAATGAAATTTTAAAGCAGCATATGTTTTCTATTTGGAAGCTATCAGAAGTTGGTGTTACTGCCTGGAAAATGAATGCATCGATTTTACACATCAGCCCCAAGAATACTTCACCAAAAGAGCCCCTGACTGTGTTGGTCAGAGACATAGTGTTCCCCTTCTCATCGGCGTTCATAGACAAACCTGGAGATCTAGGTCTCTCATGAGAAGTGGGCTGTCTCCTCAATCAACATGACATTTTGGGACGCTGTGAATTGGATGAGGATATGCAATGGCATTGAGCTAACTATGACATTTAACAGCAGCATGAGTGATAGCAGAGATGACATCTGTGCGCTGTCTCCTTACTCAGAGGCTGAGAATGAGGACAAATAGAAAAATATTAGATAACTAGGGATAATAGAATCTTGGAATAGAATATCCGGTTGTCAGTAGGATATATTTCTACCCATAAGTGAATTTCTTCAAGGTTACTCGCTCTTCTGAGATTAGATTGCAGTTATGCCAAAGTCTCATTTTTCTTGGCTAGCTCCCTCAGCCCACCCCACCAGCAAAGAAAATTAAAGGTCAGATAGCTTGGAAAGCAATGTATCTCCAGTTTCTAGGTTGTCCATTGAAGAAGAATTTATCAAATGTTAAATATGGTCCAAACAAAATCAATCCTGGGTACCCAGAGTAGCTTGTCTCCAAAGATGTCCTTACAGCCATGCCTCCTGGTATATCCCCTCTGGGATCTCACTTTGGAGACACTGTGACTCCCTGTTGACCAACAGACTGTGGCTGATCTGAGGCTGCCTAGTTTCTCAGACTGGGTCATAAGAGCCCACAGCTTCCACCTAGATGTCTTTGGAGTGTTTGGTTTGGGAGAGCCAGCTACCAGGTTAAGAAGTTCAAATATCCTGAGACTGCCATTCTTTGAGGCAGCCCCAGCTAGCCGGGCAAAGAGGCTGTGAGAGAAAGAGAGAGAGATCCAGACAGCCCCTGGAGTCTGCCGTGGGGCAAATAAAATCAGAAACCACACCCTGGGTACCCGCCCAGTCGAGCCATAAAAATGACCCCAACATCTCCCACCATCTACAACTGCGTAAGAGGCCTCCAGCACAAAATAGCCCAACCAGCACGAAAGAAAACACAAGAGATAATAATTAGTAAACCTCTAAGTTTGGGGATGGTTAGTTGTACATCAATAAATAATTGGAGCAGCTCTAAAGAATTATTTCATTTTCTTTCTGACTAGCAAAGGCCTTGCCCTTGGAGAGTTGAGATTACAGGTGAGGCAGCGACGTACTCTCAGACAGCAACAGCAATGCTCCATAATGTGACACATCCACTTCCACTCAACAAAGACGACCTTTTTTTTTTTTTGAGACAGAGCCTCAAGCTGTCACCCTGGATACAGTGCCGTGGCATCACAACTCACAGCAACCTCCAATTCCTGGGGTCAAGCAAGTCTCTTACCTCTGCCTCCCAAGTAGCTGGGACTACAGGCACCTACCACAACGCCCGGCCATTTTTTGGTTGCCACTGTCATTGTTGTTTGGCGGGCCTGGGCTGAATTCAAACCCGTCAGCTCTGGTGTACGTGGCTGGCGCCTTAGCCTGTTGAGCCACAGGCGCCGAGCTTTTCTAACTAAGGAACTGCTTTAGGAGGCTTACAACAGGGTTTGTGAAGAAAGAAAGTAGCACCAGCCTTGCTAAGGAAAGTAGCCAGACAAATCTTGGCAAACAGGGAGGAAACAGCTTTCACATGCACAAAAAGACTCAAGACAGAGCCTAGAATTGTTGATGAAATGTAAGAGCAGAAAAGTGAGCAGAGAAATATGGCAAAGCACGTTCTAAAAAATATAACCAAAAGATATACAAATTAAAGCAAGACACTATTTTCAACTATTAGATTGGCAAACATCTTTTTAAAGTGATACTATTCAGGCTTGCAGGGTTCCGTGTAACCCATGTACCCTTCTGACAGGAGTATACTCTAAATGGATCCAGTCCACAGCAAGGCAGCCTGCATCAAAGCCTTTAAAATTATCTGTATTTAACATTTGATTGCACCTTTTATAAATTTAACCAGAGGAATTGTAAGTCATTTCAAAAAAAAGTATTCTATAAGCATTGGTTTTGCTTCTTCTTCTTTGTTTTTTATAGATTTTTTTAATAGCACGAAGTAAATATAAATGTACAATAATAAGGTCAAGGTTAACTTGGTAGCAGTATAATTACAGATACTCAAAATATTGAACAACTAGTATAGCACAAGCACCAACCAATTTATAATTATAAGCCACACACTAACCAACCAAAATGAACATACGTGTGCCAACCAATCAAAACCAATAGACCAACGAATCATAACAGATGCACCAGTCAATTAAACCAAAGGTGGAAATAACCCCACTTACAGCCAGCTTATTGCATGTAGCTGGCCATCAGCCAAGGGCCCCTCCACATGACTGAAAATTATGCAACTGTCAAAAATCATTTTTAATATCATGTTCGAGGGCATTACAATGAAAAGTTAAGTGGAAAAAAGAAACTTTATACAATATATAATCTACATACATATACGCAAACATAGGCATAGCAAAAAGGAAAGGAAATATACCAAAGATTAACAACGGTTGTTTTGAGTGGTGGAATTTTGAGTGGTGATTTATTCATTTGTTTCTTTGTACTTTTCTGTGTTTTCCAAACATCCCATGACAAGCATGCTTTATTTTCCTAAGTTATAAGAAAAAGACACATGGTATAAAAGGAAGAAATAAGAATAATCACTTTCGTTGGCTGAAGTGAACTGGCCTGATAGGCGCTACAGGATGGGAGCGACAGAGCAGAAACAGAGAAATTTCTAAGTGTTCAACAAGGAAACCAGGAGAGAAAACCAGTGTTGGGTGAACACAATTCTAACCGTGAGGAGGACGTCCGGTGGAGAGAAGAGAAAGAGCGGCCAGAGGGACTTCTGTCCCAAAATATTCCTACAGCAAAACCGACACGCGCGTGCACCTCCGTCTCCAATGCCTCTCCCGCCCCACCAAGACCCTTGCCTTGCGATGCATCCTGGCTATCCTACACCTACATCATCCACACAGCAGCTTTGGTTTCTGCTGCCAGTTAACCATCCCGTCCGCAGACAAGAGGAGGGCGGAGAGGGAGAGGCCCAGGAGTACTCATTCCATCGCACCAGCAAGCAAAGTCAGAACCTTGACTTAGTCCATAGCAAAAGAGCTTTGAGTCAGACAAAGCAAAGTCAACAAGCAAAGTCAGAACCTTGACTTAGTCCATAGCAAAAGAGCTTTGAGTCAGACACGCTTCAGGTCAGAACTTTAAAAGTAATTTCCCTCTTTTTTTTTTACTTTTATTTGGAAATAATTTCAAACATATAGAAAAATTGCAAGAACAAGAAAAGAAAGAGAGCACTCATATACTCTTTACCTAAATTCACCTCCCGTTAACACTTTCCTTGTTTATCATGTATTATCTCTCTGTCCGTTTCTCTCTCAGATAGATGATAGATAGACATAGGTCCTATACAGGTGAGTTCTTACTAAATTAAGAGTGAATGGCATATATTATGTGCATTTTCTAATATTAGGAAGTTCCCTTGCGTGACCGCACCACAGTTACCAACTTCGGCAATTTTAATAATGATGCGGTAATTGTATCTAATCTAGTGTCCATATTCCAATTTTGTCCACTGGTCTGAAAACATTCTTTATCAGGGCTCCCTACACGGCACTAGGAGCAGGTCTTGTCTTTGGTTGTCCTGTCTCTTTAGTCTTCCTTCACCTGGAATATTTATACACACACACTCACGCACGGAACAACGCGCCTTTTAATTCAGCTATCAGTTTTATTGGAATCCCACTTTCCAAATTAATGCTACAAGGAATTCCTGCAGCCCCTCGCCCCCAGCTCTGCCCGGTGGCACTCATCCTGCCTCATCCCCTAACCCTGGAGCACCAGGTAGCGCAGGTCTGTTTGGGTGGTAGGTATAGTTACAGAAAGCACTTTTTCCCCCTTATCCTGGAAAGGACCTGAAACTGGAGATTTGGGTCCAAATAACTGTGAACTAACAGCATTACTTGAGTGGAGGACAGAGAATGCACTACAGGCTTTTCTTGGTGGCCAGTTACCAACCCACTCCATTGCTCTAAAGTATTTTCTCCCTCCCCTCCTCCCCCTTCTCCCTTGGAAGTACCATGACCTTCTGAGGCTGACTGAGAGCCCATTCCTCCTCAGTTACTCTGATAAATAAAAGAGAGATGGCTGAGGTTGATAGGCACCATCAAAACAAAGGCTCCAGATGAGACCACAGTTTCCACCTGAGCATGGCAGACAGTTATTAATCTATGCAAGAGCTATAGTCAACCCACATGGGTGGGGGAAACTTGACTTCGAAACTGGAATCACAGACCAGCGGCCAAATCATTATCACCATCTTAATTAAGAGGGAATTACAGACTTGGGCGGAGAGTTATCATTGTGAGTCATTACATCAGAGCCATTTTCAGACACATGGCATGCTGAGGTGAAACGTTTAAACAGATAAGAGAAGGAGAAAAACACTTGGAGAGACCAGAGCAGTGACTCAGGCGACATCTTCACACTCAACCCTGCAGGGTCTAAGGATCCAGAAGGGAAACAGCAGCAGCGCTGGGGATTTGTGATCTTTAGTGGAAATACCCGGCTTCATTTCCCTTTTAACCAAAACACATCATCTTTGGGGGAGAAAAACTCTCTGCACACTTGCCACACAGGCACAGAGGGGTCTCAGCTGGCTGGAGGTCCAGTCTGGGAAGAGGACCCCATGCTGCTGGCTGGGCACAGGCCACGGAGAAGCCGGGCACTGGGCCCAGCTCGGGTGTCTCTGAACAGAAATTAAGGGGGGGGGTAGGCAGGACAAGTCAAACGACATACGTTTGCACTTAAAGTTTAGGCAATTCTTTTCATCCATGTTTTTCCTCCTCCCTGATTTGGATTCCAGTCTTTGAGGATGAAACCCTACTTACATTAAGTAAGTCTTACAAAGGTATCTGGGAATGAGGGAACATGATCTTTATTTATTTATTTATTTATTGAGACAGAGTCTCACTATGTCGCCCTCGGTACAGTGCCGCGGTGTCACAGCTCACAGCAATCTTAAACTCTTGGGCTCAAGCGATTCTCTTGTCTCAGCCTCCCAAGTACCTGGGACTATAGGCGCCCACCACAATGTCCACTAGTGGTTTTTAGTTGTTGTTCGGTTGTTTGTTTTTTTAGAGACAGGGTCTCACTCTTGCTCAGGCTGGTCACAATCCTGAGCTCTAGCACTCCACTTGCCTTGGCCTCCCAGAGTGCTAGGAGTACAGGTGTGAGCCACTGTGCCAGTTTGACTTTTCTTTCTTTCTTTCTTTTTTTGCAGTTTTTGGCTGGGGCTGGGTTTGAACCTGCCACCTCTGTATATGGGGCTGACATCCTACACCTTGAGCCACAGGCGCCACCCCAGTTTGATTTTTCTTAATTCAAATGCAGGGAGCATCAGAGCAGGAGAACTGCAGGGGAAGAAAGCTGCTTCAGTTAGAGAAGAAAAATGACTTACAATGAGCTCTAAGAGGCAGGTTGGGCCCTGCCGGCCTCAGCCCACAAGGGCTTTGTTTAGTTGCATGACTCCTGAAGCACTAGAAGAAATGCGTCCTTTCCTTGAGGAGGTAAGCATTCTCTTACCCCGTCTCTTCTACTCATTTGGTAATTTTTCCCCTTTTGTTTTTCCCTAAAGTAAATGTCAGCTTCAGGTCCTTTGGGGAATTATCATAAATTCCAAATTAATTCATTTTCCCTGGTCAAATACTATCCTATACGTATGGTTTTTGAAACATATAGATGTTTCAGTGATGCCTTCTGACAATGAAGTCCTCCAGAACACCCTCAGCATGGGGACGTCGGGATGCTCAGGGTGGCCGTGGTGGCAGCGATGAGGCAGAGGAGGCCCCAGCTCTGCGCCTGATCCTGGACATGTCTGTGGGGTCAGAGCCCAGCCTAGCCGGGGACCAGCTATTCCATGGGCTAGGTGTGCCCAGGGTCCCCTTGGCAAAGGACTCTGGACAAAGAGAGAATGGCCTTTGCTGATCATTTTACCCAATTGCGGCCTTAGCTCACCTGGCCTGGAAGGAAAAGGAGGAAAGAGGCCTCTGATTTCTGGGCCACACTCGTACACATTTTGTTATTTCAGTCCATTATAAATTTCTGTTGATGGAGGATGCCATTCGAATGTTCCTGCCCAAATCTCTCCTCCACAGGCCCTCAGACTCGTCTGGTATTCACCGGCCTTTCCCTCTAAACACCCCCGCCCCTAATCACCAGATACTGCCAATTTTGGATCTAAGTTTTTCCTCCTGGTCTCCTTTTCCCATCCCCACCTGTTGAAAGAACTGCAGAGCTGGACCTTGCCTCTGGCCACCACCCTTCAGCATGACCGTCACACTACCCACCAGAGAGGTGGCCAGATGGGCGGGTAAATGGAAAAACAGAGCGAGTCTGCCACCCTGGGGCCTGGAACCCTTGGAGTGAGAATACCTGGTGAAACTAAGGTCTAAGCGAACAGAGGTGTTCTCCAGAGGACCACAAGGATTGATCTGTGGGGTCCTCCCTGTGGCGACTCAGCTTTTAGGAATTTGTAGACTTAACTTCCTGGGACCTGGAAACTTACACTTCTGTAACAGCCGAACTCACTTCTCCAGCTTGATTCAAACTGGACAATGAGCAAGGTACCGGAGGGCCAGAAGGTTTTGAATAGAGATAAAAAGAGGAAGACCGAGCCAGTTGGGGACTGCAGCCATTTTGGGACTCTGGGTCTGCCGCCGCTCCCCAGGCTGAAAGAAAACCTTTCCTCTTTTTTTTTGAGACAGAGTCTTACTATGTCGGCCTCAGTAGAGTGCCGTTGCATCACAGCTCACAGCAACTTCCAACTCTTGGGCTTAAGCGATTTCTTGCCTCAGCCTCCCAAGTAGCTGAAACTACAGGCACCCACCACAAGGCCCAGCTATTTTTTGTTACACTTGGCATTGTTGTTTAGCAGGCCCGGGCCACTTCGAACCTGCCAACCTCAGTGTATGTGGCTGGTGCCATAACCGCTGTACTACGGGCGCGGAGCCAACACTTCCTCTTTTAAACATGCTGTTTGGGTGCTCTTTCTCTCGATTGGGCCTCACCTTCCTGCAACACCTTCAGGGTGTGTTCATCTACCTGGGCTAACAGTAAAAAAGCCCCCCAGATGGGGTGGCCTGAAAGCAGAAGCCCACTCTCAGTTCTGGAGAATGGGAGTCCCAGATGAAGGTCTGGCAGACCCGGCTGCTTTGGAGGTTCTCGTTCTTGGCTGTCAATTATTCAAGGGAGACTGCTAAGCACCTATAGTTCCCAGTAGGGTGCTCTGCCCTGCCCTGAGGGTGCAGAGCTGCAAACAGCTGTTAAGGCCTTGCAGCACCTTCCTGTGGTAGAAACACCTCTCCCCACTAAAACACACTGCTGTCCAGGGATGACCTGTAGACATGCAGGTCTGCGACAGCCCACATCCCTCGTTCTTTTTTTTTTCAGAGTCTCACTATGTCACCTTCGGTAGAGTGCTGTAGCATCACAGCTCACAGCAACCTCAAACTCTTGGGCTTAAGCGATTCTCTTGCCTCAGCCTCCCAAGTAGCTGGGACTACAGGCGCCTGCCACAATGCCCAGCTATTTTTAGAGACAAGGTTTCACTCTGGCTCAGGCTGGTCTCCAACCTGTGAGCTCAGGCAATCCACTTGCGTCGGCCTCCGGGAGCGCTAGGATTCAGGGTGAGCCACCACGCCAGCCTCAGATCCCATCATTCTTCATTTTTCACAAGCAATGAATCAGAAAGAAAACTCCTTTACCCAGGGGTGAATTCTTGGCTGCCTGGCTTTGTCCTCATTGTGGCAAGAGGCGCGTCTTGCAACTAAAATTGTAGCTAAATATCTTCTCCATATTTCTCCTACCTCTAGTCTCTCTACTGCTCCAGCTCTTCTTATACAACACTGGTGGATTCCTCTTTTTTAAATGCCATCTAGAGGCTCAGCGCCTGTGGCTCAGCGGGCTAAGGCCCCAGCCACGTACACCTGAGCTGGCGGGTTCAAATCCAGCCCGGGCCCGCCAAACAACAATGACGGCTGCCACCAAAAAATGGCCGGGCGTTGTGGCGGGCGCCTGTAGTCCCAGCTACTTGGGAGGCAGAGGCAGGACACTCGCTTGAGCCCAGGAATTGGAGGTTGCTGTGAGCTGTGATGCCACAGCACTCTATGCAGGGTGACAGCTTGAGGCTCTGTCTCAAAAAAAATAATAATAAATACCATCTAGAAACTGCCATCAGAGGCTGACCACATAGCACAAGAAGCTCCAAGTCTAAGTTCCAGCTCTGACCCATTCTTCAGCCTCCTCTTCTATAACACGCCCCATAAACACTGAGCTCCGGGCAAACACATCCCCTTACTGTCCCTCAAAAGGCCAGAATGCACCCACTGCCCCCACCACCCTTCCCACCATCACCATTGACCCCTCCCTTGCCCTACTCAGCTTTCAGAGGCCCCTCAACCTTCCCCTTCATAATGCTGTTTTCTATAGCCCAGGACTTCTACCAATTTAGATTTTTCTTCCTCACTTGCCTCCCCTCTGCCAGTGAGTTTCTTATCCCCTGTCGAAGGCAGAAGCCACATTTTGGCATTAGCTTAATCCCCCAGGCCTCAGCTTGACATCCAGTGGGAAAGGCTGACGGAGTCTCTGAAAAACCAGGGCTGCTTGTGTGTAAACTGTTTGCTTTGGTTATTGATTAGACAGACCCCAAAGGACAGTTAAGTGCCTCACTTTGGTCAGTGACCTTGACTTTCCTTCTGACTAATGTGTAAAATTCAGCCAGATTTACTCAGTAATTAAGTAACTGGCCGGTGGTGACACACCACAAACAGCCACCTAGGAAGATGCATTTACCATGTTTGCTTCTCACCGTGACACTTGAGACCCCTGGGAAGGTACCTTACTAGTTTCTGAGGAATGGGCCAAAGCTGTGGGGGGAGAGGGTAGAACAAAATAATTTTGTTTTCTTTATTCTACACAACCCTAAAATTAGCATCCATGCGGAAACAAGAGAGTCGCGGGTCAACAGGCCTCTGGGCGAAAAGGCTACACTGAGGAGCAACCCGTGAGCAGAATCGGAAAGCCTTTCTGCTCCGGGGGCAGGGCTTCCGTCTACCCCGGTGGCCTGCAAGGGGAAGGGGGAGACCTGCAAGCACATTATATGCAATTAATGTAAGGATTAAGAGATGATAAATGCTCTGGATTCTGGTTAGGTTTGTAAGTGGTACTTAATGAGACTATTGAGGTGGAAAAAACCTGACCTGGCTAGTTGGGGCAAAACTTTCCAGATCATTGGGGAAAAAAGCAAGTAAAGTGTTTTACCACTGTTTGCAACTCAGTGTATACAGACAGCACATGCCATTGTTCAAACACTTGTAAGCATTTCCACTGAGGCTCTCCATCCTGGAGCAGATTCAGAGTGACCGACAGGGTGTACTCAGGCCTCCTAACCCAGAGGCCGCAGCTTTCCACTGAAGCTACCACCCTCCTTCAAACAGGATAGGACCTCTAGAAAGGAAGTGTTCAGAGATGAAGCTTCTGCCTTGAATTACTCATAAATGTACAATACTAGAAGTATTTAACGTATATTTGTAGTTATCAAAAACAACTGGACTTCTTAGATTTGAGTTGACTTCCTGGACCCAAGGATGGCAAACATGAGCCAATCTCATCAATCAATTGTCTGAAGCACCATGTTGAGATACAGTCCCAGGCTGCCTCTGGGCTTGGTAGGAAAAAGGGGTGTAATAGATTAGTGTGTCTGTCTGGGCAAGGAGAGGCAGGTGCTGGTAGCATGCTTGCCACACACTTACTATCCTTGGTTTGGACCCTTAGATACTGATGCATTGTGGGTTCTCGGGCTCTGGCTGGGGCCTGAATTCGCTCCTCCCACCACAAACATGGCAGCTTGCACAGGTCAACCACATCACGGCACCAGGCAAATGAGAGGGGACTGCGAGCCCCGGGCTCCAGGTAGAATCATCCGATCCAAAGGCTGACTTAGTGTATCTGAATTATTTGCTCTGTAAATAAATCTCAGGGAAAAATGAATAGAATATGAAGATGCCAGTCTTCCCTAAAGAAATTCATGTTGTTCTTCTCATTGGTGGCTGGCCTTCTACAGTGAAAAGAGTGAGCACATCGATTAAAATCTGCTGTACGTGAGACAGTCTAACATTTCAAAATAGTAACTGATCTTTCTCCCATTATTTACTTCTTTCCCTTTCCCTGTGTCTCTCCTCAACTCCCACTTCAAACTGAGAATCTTCATGAAACTGAAATCACCTACCAGACTTTGCATCAGTTTCCAAAACCCTAAATGGAGTTGCAAGCAAGCAGTCCTCAGGCCACATGCAGCCCAAAGCCTCGCTTTGTGGGCCTACCCAGTGTAGGACAAATTGCTGAATTATTGGCCAAAGTTCTGAAACCAGGACCGTTTGTATGAAATTCTACTCTCCAGGTTCCCTTTTCTGTTGACACCAGGACTGTCCACACTGGTCTTGTCTTTCTTCAGAGAGCGCTCAGTTGGAGCCGAGTGGCAACTTCCCCTTTGGCCAGTACAGGAAATCAAGCCAAATCCAACAAAAATAAGAGAAAGCACCATACCCTCTCCTTTCCACCTCCATTCCCATCCGCCTGCTTAACTGGTCACTTACCTCTCTGGCCTCTCTGTCCCTTGCACCTGGGACATAGGCCCTGGGAGGAAAGCATGGCAGCTGTCCTGGAGGCAAAACCACAGTGATGAGGGAGCACCTGGCAGGGAAATGCACATTCAAGAGAAGATTAAAGATTAGCACAAAAATATCTGTGTATGGGACAAAGAAACATTAGAATAAACACCGTTTCCCTAGAGGACCCCCCCCCAGGCCTGTGCCCATGACACACCTTGGGGTCCACGGAGCACTGGGGACTGGCTCAGAGCCCTTCCCTTTGTGTTCCAGGAGGACCCAACTTCCAGCACCAGCCAGCACCTCGCAAGTGCACTCAGACAGGAGACTGTGCTTGGTCTCTGAACCACTTAATCCACATCCCCCACCGCACAAAATCCAGGAATGCCAAAGCTTCCCCCAAAAGGATTGGATCCTGAGTATTTATAGATTAAGGTGGAGGCGAGGAAAGGACAGCGTGTCCCTCTACCTGCCATAAACCAAACCGGTGTGAGAGCACTTCAGGCAGGACAGTGGCTCACTTCAGGTAGTTTCTTTCTCGTCCTCTACTCCACGCCACCTGCTAGGCATTAGACCTGTCAGACCCTGCCTCATAGCTCTTAATTTGTCTGCTTACTCTTCAGGTATTTATTAGACATTGTTAAGTGGCAGGCACTGTTTATGGCTCTGAAAATACAAAGATATGTAATGAGTTGACCCTGTCATCAAGGGACCTGGAGAGGTGGCTGTGAATATGTACTGTAATGACAGTGTTGGGTGAGGATAATTTGCAGGAGGGGAAACCGTGTGATACAAGTCCAATACCTGTTCAAAATAAGAAAATTAAGAATAGAAGAGAACTTCTTCAACCTGATAAAGGGCATCTATGAAAACCCACAGGTAACATCATGCTTAATTGTAAAAAAAAAAAAAAAAAATTGGATACTTTATGATCAGGAACAAGACAAGGATATCTAATCTTGTCACTATTCAGTATTATACTGGTGATACTAGCCAGGACAATTAGGCAAGAAAAAGAAATAAAAGGCATCTGTATTAGAAAGGAAGAAACAAAATTGTCTCTATTCACAGATGACACAATCTTCTGAAGAGAACAGCCTAAGGAATACACCTAAAAAAAATTAGGAAGTTCAGCAAAGTTTCAAATTACAAGATCAATATACAAATATCAGTTGTATGTCTACGAATTTGCAATGAATAAGCTGAAAATAAAGTTAACAAAACAATTCCATTTACAAGAGCATCAGAAAGAATAAAATACTTACAAATAAACTTAGCCAAAAAAAGAAAAGCTTATACTCTGAAAACAATAAAACATTATTAAAAGAAATTAAAGAAGATCTATAGAAATGGAAAGACATTCCATTTTTATGAATCAGAAGTCTTAATATCGTTAAAATGACAATATTTTCCAAATTTTACTATAGATTTTATTCAATCCCTATGGAAATTCTAGCAATGTCTTTTGCAGACATAGATAAGCTCATCCTAAAATTCACATAGAAATGCAACTGACCCAGAAAAGCCAAACTATCTTGAAAAAGAAGAATGAAATTAGAGAAGTCACACTCCCCATTTTCAAAACCTACTAAAAAGCTATTGTAATCAAGATGGTGTGATGCTGGCATGAGGCTAGACATATAAATAGATGGAATAGAATTGAGAGTCCAGAAATAAACCTTTACATTTGCAGGCAATTAATTTTGACAAGGGTGTTGGGACAATTAAATGGAGAAAGAATAATCTTTTCAACAAATGGTACTGGAACAACTGTAAATCCATATGCAAAAGAAGGAACCGAGATCCCTGTACCACACCATGTACAAAAATTAACTCAACTCAAAATTGATCATAGACCTAAATTTAAGAGCTAAACTCCTAGTAGAAAAGATAGGAATAAATCATTATGACCTTGGATTAGACAATGGTTTCTTGGATTTAATACCAAAAGCATAAACAACAAAAGAAAAAAAGGAAATTGGATTTTATTCAATTAAAAACTTTTGTGTTTCAAAGGACACCATTGAGAAAGTCGAAAGGCAACATCGAAAAAAATATTTTCAAATCCTGTATCTCATAAGGAGCTTGTATCTATAAAGAAATCTTAAAATTCAACAATAAAAGAGAATCTAATTTTTAAATGGACAGCAGATTAGAAAAGTCATTCCTTCAAATAAAAGACACAGATGGCCAATGTCTTGGTCCATTTCTGCTGTTATAACAAATACTTGGGACTGGGTAATTTATTTATTTATTTATTTTTTTTTTTGTACACGTCTATATTTATTGCAGCACTATTCACAACAGCCAAGATACAGTATCAAGCTAAGTGTTCTCAATGGATAAATGAACAAAAACAATGCAGTATATAAACACAATACTATTCAGCTATAAAAATAAAAATAAAATTCTGTCATTTGTAGCAATGTGAACAGACCTGGACAGAAGATTACATTAGGTGAAATAAGCCAGGCAGAGAAAGATAAGTATTGTACATTCTCACTCACGTGGAAGCTAAGAAAATTGATTCCTTGAAGGTAGAGAGTAGAATGATGGTTCTCAGAGGCTGGTGGAGCGAACAGGG
>CAUYON010001119.1:0-59067 GCA_963573935.1 Arctocebus calabarensis
GGTGGGGTCTTGGGGTCTTGGTGTGTGCCACACCTTTTGGGGGCAAAACACGATTGTAAGAGGGTCTTTTCCTAACAAATGCAACCAGTGTAACATGGTTTCTTGTACCCTCAATGAATCCCCAACAATAAAAAAAAAATGCTTTCATTTCATTATTAAGTATATTGAACACTAAACTATCATTAGAAAAAAAGTCTGAAAATAATAATTAGTATTATTTTTGCCCTCTCTTGATATTGAAGTAAAAAATATTTTTATTTTTATTTTTATTTTTTTCTCCTTTTTCACCAACTATCTCAGGACACTCAGCTGTTCGTATATGTCTGTGAATGAAAGATTAAGCGGATAAGCAGATTATGATAGGTAATGAGAGATTCTCCTTGGCCACGAGACAGACTCAGCTGTGTAACAGGTAGGTCTCACCATGAATGAGAATAGAATATAAACTTCATGTACGTAGGTGAAGACTGATTTTAATATTTGTAGGTGAGATGCCATGTCTCTCTCTTAATACCAGCATAGCATACCCTGACATCCAACAGAACTCTAGTTCTCTCTCCGCTAATTGTTAAATAAATTAGATATCCATGTCCTTTTTCTGGAGCCGGCATTGCTTCTGTTATATCACTTTTGTAAACAGCGGCTAGGGATGGGGACATGAGTAATTTTCTGGCCTACCCTGTATGTGTGCCCTTCTAATGACCAGGACTTACATCTCACAATCAGTGAAGTATTCCAGACCTTCTAGTTCAAGCTCCAAGAACATTGAAGCTTTTTCAGAAAGAATGCATTCTGCCTTGGCACACTCATTCTTATCGCTTCCTCCTTTTTGCCTTAACTTTCAATAGTTTCTACTGCTTTCCATTTTTCAGTACATCTTACAAAATTGATCTAAAGACTGGGTTTTAATACCACATAAAAATATTCCCTTTAATATAAGAAAATCACTCTGCGGTACCCTGGTAAGTTTAGAATAAAGAAAAGGGTAATGCAGATATTTATAAAAATATAGCAGATAGGAGGTGGGGAGAAGGCCTGGATAAATTCACACTTGCTGTGTACAATGCACATTATCTTGGTGAGGGGTGTGCTTGTAACTATGACTCAATCTGCACAAGGTAAACTATGTAGCCAAACTCACACATGCCCAAGACATTCTGAAATATAGGGGCGAAAAAGGGACCAACAGGCATTACACATGAAGAAGAAACTCAAAGTTCCTGCTGTGAGTGGAAATTCAAACTGATTCCTCAGTTGTTCCAATGGGAGGCCAGTTCTAAGAAGCAGATACCAGGTCTTTGATCTTCACTAAGAGAACTCATTTCAGGCTAAAGATGTGGTATGCAAAAGGAACTGAAAATTAGTCACTTACATAAATTTGAAAATCTGAAAGGTTCAATGTCCCGTCATGAGCTTGGGACTCACTCACCAATGTGACCCAACGGGTGATTTGCCATCAACTAGGACTCTGGATGGGAAAACAATAGCCTTAACAGCCATACGTAAAAACTCTCAACCACTTGTTAGTGTGAGATCCAAATGTTCATTACTCCGAGACTTGGGGTTCATGAACCTAAGAATAACACAATAAAATATATGTATTATCAACAATGAGTGAATACCAGCAGAAGCCCACTCCTATTTTACTATCAAAATGCTTTAACCTAGAACATCAGTTTCCTCCAAAAAAGAAATAAACAACAAACAAACAATAACAACAACAACAACAAAAAAAACAACAATCTCCTTGCTTATAACAAGTATTAGACATTTTGTAAGGAAGCATCACTAAATCCATTAAGTGACTAAAATAGGAGAGTTGTGTATACAAAGATTAAAAAGTTAAGTAAACTAAGTTTATATATTTAAATAGGATGTCTAAAATGTATGAAGAATTAAAAAGGAATGCAAGTAAAAATGCAAAATCAAAACAGAATGAAAAAGAACATCTTTTAAAAAGAGTCAAATAGAAATTCTACAAGTGAAATATAGAATTGAAACAGCTCCATTGGTAAGTGTTGAACAGTACACTCAATAAAAAAGAAAATTCCTGAATCACAAGTTGAGTTTTTCATTCACTTATAAATACTTTGAATTCCTACTATATGTCCAGACTGGTTTGGGTCTACCCTTGGGCTGACTTTTGGGAAAAGGAGACCAGAAATAAATAAGCAGGTAATCTATAATAAATACCATACTGCAAAGTAGTGATAAGTGATATGAAAAGAAAAACCAAATAAGGTACTAATAAAGTGAGAAATATGGGGAGAGAGAGACACTGTCCAGTTTGGGTGGTCTTGAAAAATCTCTCCTGGAATGTAACCTGTAAGTATAGAGATAAATAAAGGAATGGTAAACTGATACAAAAGTCTAGGGAAAGAATCCCCCCCGAGGAACAGGCAGTAACAGGAAATGTCCTGGAGCAAAACATGACGGTTGGAAGGACAATAAGAAAGCCAGACAATGGTGGTTAAAAAAAAAAAAAAAAGCGATATATGATTAATTTAAAACATGGGGATTTTGTTTTCTAATCAAAATGTTGAAAGTTAAACATTGCTGTTCTCATTTCTTTCACTATGAAAGCATCCTCGAAATCGTTTATCTGATTTTTCAGAGATTTATGTTCTTGTTTGCTCACTAATCGGATCACCCTTTTCAGTCTCCTGATATTTGCAGCGTGTTCTCCCCTGACCTGTGCTTCTGGTTCTTCTCCGATCTATCCCGAAGACCCTCTCGGATGCCCCTGTGGGAGGGCTCTTCATAATATCCTGTGACTGCTTTAAAAGGGCTGGGGCTGCCAGGGCATTGCTCATTTTGCACAGACACAATGCACACAGCCCTTTTCTCAACGGACTTTGTTACTTCCAAGCCAACTTTGTTACTCAGGCCCTGAACTATCTGTGCTAAACCAGAAAATGTCACATTTTTTGCCTTTGCTCTTCTAGGCAGTAATTCACAGTATTCAAATAGCAGCAGTGACACAACACACACACACACACACACACACACCAAAAAAACACATGTACACCCTTATCCCCAAAAGCAAACCACGGTATTTTGGCAGAGTATGATCTTTATTCACACAAGGTCAAGAAAAATGTAAATGACACCCTGGAAATTCAAACTCCCAAACTTTCCCAATTTTTGCACAAATAACTTAAACAACTAACTAAACACATATTATCAAATTTTAATGAAAGGTTGATACTTCATAATTTCTTTAAAAATGTTATAGTAACCTGCCCAAAGGCAAACTGAAGTGTCTGCTACTGATACTGGAAAAATCCCTGCAGCAAAATTCAGACGAGAACCAGGCTCCCATTTCTCATAACTTCTGGCATTAACATTAGTAAAACAAATTAGATCCTAGACTATGTTAAGACATAATTCCAACGAACTTACCGTCTTCCTGTGTATGTGTGTGTGTATGTAACTCTCCACACCTCCACAGTGCTTATTTTTTAATGTTAGCTGGTTAAGTGAGAGAAACAATATTATATATTTGTTATTTTACATTATCTTCAAAGGTAAATTCCAAGTTTTTATGTTATGAAATATATCTTAGCCTAATATTCTCAGAGTTTCTCCTTTAGAGATTTTCACTTCTAATCTTGCAGTGCTGCTTTGATAGATATTTGTTATTTATCGAACTTAGCAGGGTGATTTAAAGTGAAGGAGGATGTCAGATTTCTTCTAGAGAGGAGATTTTTCAGGTCAAATGCACTGGCTTTGAGTTATACCAATTGCAAATATGTTATGCAAAGTATACGTTACATTAATTTTTTTTAAAAAAATCTAAGTTTAAATGTCATTAAATCTTCCATTTTGGAGATTTTTGTAATTTGCTATATTTGCCTTTAGCATTATCAGATTTAAAATATCTTAATTAAAATAATATTTTTGTATTTTATACATATGTGTCTGAGGATGAATATTTATCATATTTTTTCCTCTTGGTCCTTTTTTGCCTTAATTTTGTATTTAGATTCTTCTATTTTAAATCATTACTCTTCATTAGCTATCTTAGGATTTGTAGTTCTCCATTTATATGAGGTGAGTCCTCAATTAATGTTGTTTATCGGTTCAAGAAATTGCTGATTTTAAGCAAATAGACATATTATGTAACCAATGTTACCATGGACTAATTGATATAACCATTACTTAAGTTTCTACAGCATCTGTCTCATCACAAAACACCATTAAACACCTAAATGAAGATGCAGAATATTTCTAGCTTTAAATGCTGAAATAAATATGTACTAGACGTGTTTATGAAAGATTCATAAAAAAAAAAACAAGTAACATAATTACTTACCCAATAATTCACGTGCAGGATTTCAGGTGGATGGAGCCCATCGTAGCAGTTCAAGACTCACAGCTGGAACCCACCCTAGAAGGACTCCATCCAAGGATGTGCTCACCCACACACCTGCACTAAGTCAGCCTGGGACTTTTTTGAACTGCCCCTTACCGTAACGACACATCTTTGGGATATGGGAGGAAACTGGAGTACCCAGAAAAAGCAGAGGCAGACACAAGGAACATGTGGAAATTCCATAGAGACAGTGGCCCGGGCTGGGAATCAATTTTTTTTTTCCTTTCCTCAACACTATAACCAAACAACATTGAAGGAAACAACAATTTTTAAGACCTGTTGTATATGAATGAACGATTACATTGATTTTTCACGAATCTTCCGCACACTTTCAAAACACTTTTGTTTAAGTTCCTTTTCCTGCTTAGTTGAATGGAATTTGAAGTAAAAGTCTTGCTTCTAGAATCTTTCCCTTCTTCCTCTGTATCAGCCTCAGCTGTGGAACGAATTTTGGTTGACTGAAAATCAAAAGACCATCAAAGCCGGCACCCAGCTCCTAGTCAGTTACTTCACCTACAGAAGAGCAGAATTTACTTTGAGATGTATTATCTGGATTCCTTCTTTATGATAAGTTTAGGATATGATAAGTTATCATTGAAATATAACATTTGCATGTGAATATAGAAAAGTGTCCAATTTATGTTTGTTCCTCTGAAAGCGCTATGTACAGAGAGTAGATGTCATTTTGTCACAGGCTTTCAGTGTCCGGGCAGTACACTTATGGCAGGTGTGCATGGAAAATACATATTTTTTGTTCCTCCACTCTAAGTTAAAAAAAATGAAAAATTTTATTTGAAAACTTGGTTTGTTTTGAAGCTTTTCTGGTTGCATATAATATTTCTTGTTTTTTTTTTCACAGTTCGTTGCCACTTCCCATCCAATTGAATGGATATGAATTTTTTTCCTATTCTCCAATTGCCTTAAATGTCTTGTGTCAGTGGTCACATCCTAAATAAACATGAAACTATTTCTCCCTCATAAATATTTTTCAGCAAAATGCTGAGTCATGTTAAGGATACATCATGACTTGCAGATGTGATCTGTCAATATATGATCTGAAGACCTGGAAACACCCATTTATTCATCTTTGCTTTTCCCACAGAATCAATCATATACATAATTAGCACCATTTGCCTACTGTAGAATTGAACCGACTTTTCCTCTTGACTCCAAGTGACTTTTGAGTAGCAGAAGTTGTCACTGGAAGATTTATCAAGACAGAAGAATGTCAACAGATATTTTCACTTTTTTGAGTGTCTAAATCCATAGATTTCAGTTGTAGGAATATACACAGCATAAAAATCAAAATTTGGAAAAGGATTCAAGAGACATTAAATAATAATCATAAAATTTAAAAGTAGCTAAAATATACCGAGCATTTACTTTGTACCAGGCACTAGCCTAAATACTTGTTATTTGATAGCTCATTTAATATTAAGAGCAAATTTATAGAAGGCGATTTTATTATTACCTCCTCTTTAAGGATCAGAAAACTGACATCAAGACTTACCCCAGGTCAACGTGTGCCCGCAATCTGGCTGGGATGTAAATCTTGGTAATCTGACCCTGGAGCTCATACACATCCTTACTGGCTGCTGTTCTTGTACTTCAGGAAAATTAGGTCCAGAGAGATTAAACTCATTAATGCAATAAATAGTTTTAAGATCCAGATTTGCGTACAACATTTTTTTTGGCTTACACATGCTGTAATAGAATTTCCTTCTTAAAAAATGTAAACCCAATTATTAATGTGTGAGCAGCCTGGGGATTGTGGCATTGATGATGGAAATTAAGTGTGTTAAGTGAAAGTGTGTGACCTTCTGAAAATGCTGTCCTAAGTAACCTAGCTCTAAGCACAGAGCATTCAAAAAATATTTCACATTGCAATTGTTGGAGGCATGACCTCACAGTTGTTTTCTCAAATGATTCCACCACTTTCTATATATATATATATATCAGTGTTATATAAAAGCTAGGATTTTACTCATTTTCAACCTCATTTACTAAAATCATCCAAAAGTTCAGCTTTACTTTTCCAGAATCACCTGATACATGTTCTAATACTGCAGGCCTCTGCAGGGCTCACGGCCAACCACTTTGTCAGACTCTCCCTATTGGAGCCCGAGGAACTAAAGGGGTAAAAAAGGAATGAATGAAGAAATTAATAAATGAATGGACGAAAAAAGCCAAGTCATTGTTATGTAGAAATTCCTACCATGAATCCCCCCCTTTTCCCTTTATTTGAACCCTCAAGTCAAAAAAGGCAGCATCTTCTACCTACATTATCTTGCCTTCTTTTTCGGGTTCCAGAGAGCACCCCTGAGTTGGTTTCTGCTTCTTCTCTAGTGTTGAGGCCTTATTTGGAAAATGTCATCATAATATTTAGTTATTCCTACTTCCTTTATTTATTCTGCCTTCAGTTTTTTAAATGATCTACTCAATTCTTTGAAGTGGAACATTTAAATATTTTTCTTCATGAATCTCTCCTCCTTTACTATCTCTCCTCTTCTAATCTCTAAATATAACCATGTGTAACTCCTTATGCTCGAACTAGTACGGCCTAAAGTCGGTAACACCACAGTCCTTACCTGTAATGATTTAGGCCAGAGGGCGGTGGAATAAGAAAGTCAGAGAGAATTCCCCTTTTAAAGTGGCTATGCAGTTTAATTACTGGCTGTACAATCTTTGTCATTTAGTCTTACAACTTGTGTAGTATCATCAGTTGGGAATCTAGAAAACCTAAAGCCTGTCCTGGGCTGGAGTTATGAGTCAGCATTTGTGCAAGTGTCTTTCCTTCCTGGTGTTGTTGACCTTCCCCTATAGTCTACTCACTTAAATAAAAGAATAAGTTACAAACACGTAATTAAAGAAGTTATACAATTATGAAGTCACATATTTGTTATTGTGGTATATCTGGGCATAAATATATATTCATATAGATTCACTCATATTTGTAGACATAAAGAAAAGGAACCAGTCTCTTTTGGATGCCTGTATTTTGCTAGGTATTTTATATACATGAATCTAATTTATTCATCAGCAATAGTATTTGAGTTTTACAGATGTTAACAACAAGGGGGAGGAACTTTCCCATGGGTGATGGCAGGATGTGATGGGATTCTGAATACAAAGGTTAAGGGAATGGATCAATGTGGCCAGAGCCAAAAATTCTATCCGGAATTACCTCCTTTGAAAACCACAACTAGTTTCCAGCATCCAGGTCTAAAAGCTATTGAGCTTCTGCTGTCAGGTTTAATGCAGATTATGTTTCATTTGTTGTCATTGTTTTAAAAATCAATATTACTTTAGACCACAAGCAAAACGCAGAGGTCAAGGATTACATCTCTTTCCATTGTTTTGTTTTCTCTAGTTCTCTGAATAGTGAGATTTATGTTCAACCATATTTCTGACTGGGTGGACTAAACTGATCCCTGCAGACCGAGTTTCTCTTATCCAAATGTATCTGCCTGCCTTACGCCTTTCTTCTTACAAATTAAGTAGCAAACAATGCAAAGCATATTGAATTACCTTTGCTCCCCTCCCCGAAAATCAGATTATATATTGAAATTATTATCTAATAATGAATTTTAATTATTCTCCCACACAATGGGGTGCATCTCAATAAGCACTCACTTCTGAATACTAAATTCAATATTTTAAAATTGTAATATTTACAGTATACATTAGGATAACATTAATCAACAAATATTTATTTGGAGTTTTTAGCCACAAAAACTATGAACTATGAACCATAATGGTAAAAATATCACTTTAAATATACTTAAATTTTCCAATTTGTTAGTTCACTCCGTGAGTAAAAAGAATGGCTGTTATGTTTATAGTTAACATGAGCTCTATTTTTATCTCTTGATGCCAAAGATATTAAACAGTTTTTGAAAATTACAAGGCATTTAGGAGAAATAAGTCATGTATGCCTGTGGTGTGTTCCTGGGAGATAACATGCCTCTCAGGGGACTCATGCTACATCTTACTGTTCGTGATTATAACGTGATTCTCAGCCGTTAAACAGTAAAAGCTTAGCACTCCCTGTCTATCTTTATGAAAATAAGACATGATTTACTCCAGGTTGGTGTGGTCATTAAAAGACTACTTTTCTCCCTAATGATGGAGCAGTCATTTAGGCAAAATGTTTAATTTTGGATTTCTGCCAGAGTTAGATAGGCAACATTGTAATCAAGCATATGACTGGATTTGTTTGCTAATGATCATAAAATGACAACCTTGGAGCCTGTAGGCATCACTATTTGTGATAAACTATTTTCCGTTTTAAGAAAGACATCAAGTGAAGTAGTTTTCTGATTTTTTTTCATGTAAATTTGGTTATGATTGAATGAATTGTTCCTGTTGATCAAAGAACCGGAATTCCACGCTACAGTCAAGGCACTGTGTAGTGAATCATTTTGAAAATCCAGGAAAACACTAAGCATGCTCCGGGACACAAAATAGGAGCCCTGGATTGCCTTCCTATTTTTCTGAGTGACTCATTTGTCTATGGTCATGACACCCTGAAAGCACCTGATCTCATCAGTGACTCACTTTCACCTCCAAAGTAAAGGCTGCTCTGAAATTTAATCTCAAAAATGACATTCTTATGAATTGGGCTGCAATAAACATTCGGGTACATATATTGTACTAAGCAAAATAAATTTAAAAACCATTTGATTCCAATTATGGAAAATGTCAAGAATAGGTAAATCCATAGAAACAGAAAGTGGATTATTTTCTAAGAACTAGAGGGTAAAGAGAAACACGAGTGACTGCTGACAAGTAGAGTTCATTCAGGGGTTGTAATAAAAATGTTGTAAAGTTGATTTTGATAATGGATGTACAACTCTGAATATATAATAAATCTTAGAACTACATGTTTTAATATGTTGAGTATTGTCGTATGTCAATTATAACTCAGTAAAGATATTAATAAAGTGACCTTTATTTCTACTGTATGTCTATATCTTCCTATACTTCTGTTTTTTGATATTTTGTGTGGTACTTACATATTAAATCTATAATAATTGACATAATATTTTATATTTTTTCTTCAGTTTATGTAACATTTTTCTCTACTAATAATAATCTTTACAATATGGTGCATTTCATTTAATGTTTTGTATAGTTTTTTAATGGGTAGAAAAATTTTCACTTTCTATTGTTTATATTTTATGAAAATTATTACTTTATATAATACTCTTAGTGATCTATTTATTTGGATAATATTTATTATGCCCTGCAAAATAAGAAAAGATAATAGCAAAGGAGATGGAAAAGATAATATATCAGACTGTTTCCTCTTCTTCTCACACTCAAATTATCTCTTCACATAAAAATAGTTAAAATTAATAACTTTCAGCTTTTTTGTATTATCAAAATCTTCACTTGATTTATTCACTCTAAAATTTATTCCTTGAAATCCAATTGTTATACATAAGCAAATAATCAGCCAATTTACTTTTTCTTTAAACTCCTTTAATTTGTAAGATATTGCTAATATTTCTAAAGGGCATAATTTTTATATGGTACGGGCTATGTGCATAGGCAATCCACTCTCATCTGACCTTTCACATTTACCTCTCTTTATTTCTATGGTTCTGTACACTCAATATTTCCAATTAATCTTTCTTTCTAATTTCCTTAGAATTTCTTGTTTGTTTACTAATTTACATAAAGGGACTAATAGATTATTTTCTCAGAATTACTGTTAAAAGCACATTTCTATGACTTTCATTATTAAAGTTTAGAATGCCTGCATGTAATATTTTGATGTAATTATTTTTTGCTGAATTTTAGAAAAGTCTCTTTGCTCCCTGAAGTTGAATAATATTTTTTAATCAGAATCTTTAATTTTTCCCCTTGTATTTAAATACAATTAATTTGGCAATTTTCATTCCTTTTTCATTTCAGCGTATTACAGGGTAATAGATATTTTGGTGGCATGGAACACTTTGATAATACTTGGGTCATGGTTATAAGTGTGCCCATCATCCATACAGTTTTCACTATTCCTGCTAAGCAGGTTTTCACTGGTTCTACCTTCCCCAACCCCCTCTATAATTTCATTAAGTTTTACTTTCTTCTCTGCACATGTGTACACTTCATTTACTCCCAACTTAACAGTATGTATATGTGGTGTTGGTTTTACCATTCTTTAAATACTTCACTTAGGATAATGGTATCCAGTGCCATCCAAAGTGTTGACAAAGGAAACAAGTCATCACTATTCATGGCAGAGTAGTATTCATAATATACGTATACCACATCTTTTAATCCATTCATGAATTGAAGAGCACTTGGGTTTATTGCACACCTTTGAAATTGTGAATTGTAATACAATGAACATCCAAGTGCAAGTGTCTTTTTGATAGAATGACTTTCTTTTCCTCTGGGTAAATACCCAGTAGTAGGATTGCTGGATCAAATAGGTCTGCTTCTAAATTTTTGATTTATATTCATACTGTTTTCCATAGAGGTTGTACTAACTTTCAGCTCCACCAACAGTGTAGAAGTGTCCCTTTCTCTCTGCATTAACATTAGCATCTATTGCCCTTAGACATTTTAATAAAAGCCATTGTGAATTGGGTAAGATGTTATCTCATTGTGGTTTTATCTGAATTTTCCTGATGATTAGTGGTGTTGAGCATTTTTTCAATTGTCTATCTTCTTTTAAAGAGCTTCTGTTTATATCTTTTGCCCACTATTTGATGAGATTGTTTGTTTTTTACTTGCTGATTTGCTTGAGTTCTTTGTAAATTCTTGTTATTAGCCCTTTATTGGATGTTTAGCTTGCAATTTTTTTTTTCTCATTCTATTGATTGTCTCTTTGCTCTATTGATTATTTCTTTGGCTACAAAGAAGTTTTTAATTGAATTAAATACCACTTATTTATTTTTGTTGATGCTGTGATTGGCATTCTTCTCACTGGGATAATCAGGCGAGTGAGATGTTTGTAGTTGTCCAACTTCTACATCCAGGTAAGTTTGTAAGAACAATCACAGTTTAGATAAATTGTGGATTTCTTTTTTTATTTAACCCAGTTAGAAAACCTGATATTTATTGAATATCATCAACATTCCCATCTTGTAGGTGCTTCTATGTTTTCTTGAGTTATATCTTTAAATACTTTCTTTGATTTTCTTCTTTTGGATCTCGAGCATTATTAACTCCCTTTTAGCTTCCATTTCTCCTGCAGTTGTTCCCTTTGCTCTAACATGCTTTGTTTTCTACAGTGTCCAATTTTTCTTGTGATTTTCTAATTTTCAAATTTTTCTTCTAACACTTTCCTGAATCTTCCAGTTAATAAATTATTTCCTTTTATTGTTGATTTCTTCCTGCGAATTTTCATTTCCACCATGTGTCCTTTTGTACACAAAAGTAAAACTACAGTCAGGTATTATATGTCAAGCACAGTTTCCTTTTAAGCATGTGCAAATACTTTTATGATTTTTTTCACCAATTTGTAATTTTCCTATAATTTAACATTGTTTAATCATTATCAATAATAATTATTTGTCTGCCAGTTTTATTGTTGTGCCCTTAGAATAGAGTCAGATTTCTTGGTGCTTTGAGGAGAGGAGACATTTCTGAACTAAAGACTTTCTCCTTTTCTAGTTTTACAGACATGTATTTTTTCCTGAAAATGTAGTTTTACTGTTAGTTTCCTTGGGTAATGCTAGTTGCTCTGCTTTTCTGTTCCAAAATAAATCCAGAAGCTCTTCAGTCATTAAGTATCTTCAACCCCCTTTCTAGCAAGTGTTTTTGTAAATGAAGGATAGTAAAACACTTCATGTTAGGTCATATTCCTTGTCAGGAGTATATTGGCTGCTGTTTTCTGCAAACTGTGATGACTGATCTTTTATGATTCTAGATACTTTTTCCCCTTACTTATTCTTTCAACACTTCTATCCAATTTCAATTCAAGAAGTAATTCTTTTTAATTTACTTTTGAAAATACTACCTGAAATACAAAACCTAAATAATATGTCATCTTGATCTCTAAATACATAATTTCTTTTTATTTTCATTATTTTTTAGAGACAGAGTCTTACTTTATTGCCCTTGGTAGAGTGCTGTGGCATCACAAAAACCTCCAGCTCTTGGGCTTAGGCAATTCTCCTACCTCAGCCTCCCAAGTAGCTGGGACTACAAGCACCTGCCACAATTCCTGGCTGTTTTTTGTTGTGGTTTGGGCAGACCAGGTTTGAACTCCCCACCCTCAGTATATGGAGGCAGTGTTCTACCCCCTGAGCCACAGGTGCTGCCCCCACAGTTTTTATTTATTTAATGATCCATTTTGAATGTGTATAATTTCTCAGAAAAGGGGAAAATGTTAATATATGTAATGATGCTTGAACATTTGGATAAACACTTCAATTAAGATATTTATTTCTTCAAATTTGATAGTCCAAATATCAGGGAGATTGGTTGAGTCCCTGCTACAGAATCAGATGTTGTCTGTTTTTTATCTATCTGTGATGTTAAATATAAGAGGAGTGGATCACAGAATGCTACAGGACTCAAGTATGCTTATGTTGCACGAAATTAACTGCAGTGGAATAGATGATATATGGTATACAAAAGGTGAAAACGTAGATTCAAGAGCTCCAGAATCATCATCTAAATATTTACTGCTGAAAATTTTTCAAAACAACTTCTATGTTTATAAAAAGTAAGCATCACATTTAAATTCACATGGTGCCAAGATGATTTTATTACATGTTTTTTAGGGTATATGAGTCAGGAAGTATTCATAATATTATTTCCTTCTAAGGTAATGTGTAATAGTACACTTATGAGTAGTAATCGCTGGTTAAATCATTTTTTATAGTGTTAATATATAAACATGGAAGACCCTGAGTTTATGGCACTAAGTTTCATTATTGATTTTAGAACATTAAGCATCTTCATTAATGACTTTATTAATGAACATAAAAGTGTGCTTATTTAATTTGTAGAGAAAAAAAGTTTCTCTATAGTACCTCAAATGTTATTTGTTAAAGTTGAAATTTCAAATTATTTTTGAATTATAAAAAATAACTCATACAAGATGTGTTTAAAAGCAATACGCATAAATTGAAACATTTAAGCTTAAAATTCTTTCAAATTTATATCCACAAACAGGTTGGCAAGAGACTTCCAGGTATCAAAAATGTCTGGATATCTTATTTGAACGTAATCTCTGTACTGAATGATATAATTTAAGAATTATTGCTACAAAATTCTATTGAATTTTAGTGGATCCAAATATTGATGAATTTTCTGTGATTATAGGAAATGGAAATCCAAAATGTACTATTGGCTGAACAAGGAAAATCCCAATGTATACATGATTTATCAGATCACATCTAATTGGTAGATCAATATACAAAGTATAAATGTATATATTCATAAAGGTAGGATGCAGGTTCTGAATCCAGACCCACAGGCTAAATCCTTATTCCACTAATTCACAGCTACATCATACTCTACTATTTGGGGGGGGGTTACCATAGATAGATCCTCACATACAAAATTAAAACTAATAGTAGTACTAATCTTTTTTTTTTTTTTTTTTTTCAGTTTTTGGCGGAGGCTGGGTTTGAACCTGCCATCTGCGGCATATGAGGCCAGCACCCTACTGCTTTGAGCCACAGGCGCTGCCCAATAGTACTAATCTTAAAAGATTGCAGTGAGAATTAAACTAAACTGGACAATACTAATACAAGCAAAATCAGAGTATTTCCTGGCCCGTATCAAATGTTTATAAATGTTAGTTGTAATAATATTTTTGGTGTATGTTATTTATAGGACTTAAAATCAAAAATAATAAATATAAAGGTAAGTAATTTGGTGAGAAATCTGTAAATGCCTCAGATAGTATTCCAATACTATTAATGTAGAATCCCTGATGTTGCATGTTCAATTTATCTGATCATTTTAACAGTTCTAGCAGAAATAATAACATAAGTTAATAGTTCAGAAAACTGGGAATTATAAAACTACTCTTAAGTGGAATGGCAGATATGTAATATCCTTATATCATTGAAGAGGTTATTTCCTATGTCATGGAATTAGAAGTTGATCTTGTTACATTATAAGTAAATATATACATAGGTGTTTTGTAATAGCATTTATAACTCAGCTCTCTTGCATTTTATATACAACATATAAAAATTGGTGAATATTTTTTAGGTTGCTTAAATTATGTATCCAGAGAAATTCGACACCCTCCATCTCCATTTACTGTTTTTAATTCCCCTTTGCACTTTGGTTTCTTCTGTAGCCTTACAATTGTAGCTTGGTAAATGGGTACGGTAAGGATTTTAGTTGCAGTTAGAAAAATTAGCTTTGAGACTAGTAATTTTTAAGTTATTTAATTTTTCATTGGATTATTATATTTTATGGCACAAAGAAATTGCAATTTTGTGCCCCTTTTAGTGTAATGTTTAATGCATATTTCTCAGGTGTACGTTGATTTGTAACTATCTACATTAATCATTTTTTCTTCTTCTAGGAACATGTATTCATGGCTCTTCACTATCTAAAATTAAAAGTTATTTTGATTTTTATTCACAGAATATCTTGTAAGGCAACATCATATTTGCTAAAAATAAATTTTGTCTTTCTAAAAGGCTTCTGATAAGTATAACTTTATTTAATATTTTTATACAATTCACTAACAAAATATTCACCAAGAAATATTTTTCTAAGGCTTAAACAATTTTTGAAATAAATCATTGGGGGATATTAATTGTTGTTCTGTTAACTCATATTTATACAGTATTATATATTATTCATGTCCCAGATAAGTCTCTGAGAGATGGAACATAGGTGTGGCTGATATTGGATAATATAAGCACTGCAATCATGTGTTAGCTGTGGCACTGGCTTGGAGAACAATAGAAGTCATTGTGGTAGGTCAACAGTTGTATGACATGATAATTGGACATATATATGTGTTATATGTGTATCTACGACCCATTAGGTACATGACTATCAGTCATCATTATTTGAAAGAGAGTTATATTTAAAACTGGTGAAGATATATTTTTATTTAAACTCAACTTTGAATTTTGCCAAGTTCATATGCTTTATTCTGTTTGTCTTGATATTGATGTAACATTTAAGTTAAGAGGACATCTGCTAACTTTGGCTGAGAATGCTACTTGTCTTATTCTTAGTTACTGTGCTCTTGACAACATTTTCAACTAACAACAAAAAAGTTTCTCAGGATGCTGCAGGCCCAGTCAGTCATTTCATATAATTCAATGTGTCTGAAAGATCTTTTTTTTTAAAAAATGATTTTTAGTGAGCTTTTCATAGTCACAGTTGCAGGCTGTTTCCTCTATGAAATCTCTGAACAAAATAGCCTTAAGCATGCTCCAAGAACAAGCTGCTCTTTGGCATAAACCATTTGACATTCATCCTACTTCCTGAAACTTGATTCATCTGGACTGTGACATCTCAGAGAATTTAGCCAGAAGTTAGAGAGTTTGCCTTCTAGCATTTTTTATGCACCTCCTGGACCTGGATATAGGTTTCCTAATGTTCTGAACCTCAGCGTTAGCAGTGGTCTCGTAGACTTTCTATTCCTTAGGCACATAGAGTCATCTGACATTGTGTAATCAAATGTGCTTTGTGCTTGAGTAAATTTGACCCTAACTGACATATGTAGAAACAAATACTAACTTGTACATGTTTTATACTGTTTATTATGTTCATTCTCTTTTTATAACATTAAAAATTCAAGTTACAAAGGGGAGCATGGAATTTATGGATGGGAAACAAACAAGTCCTACTTTAGCTACCACATTGTACCCTATAGTGAATGGATAAATATGCTGTATTTTTAATATTACAGAAAGTTTCTTTTCAAATATTGTTAGTCCTTTAGAATTTTCATGCTTCCATGTCAATTTGCTAAAAACACAAAGGAAAATAGAAAATACATATCATGTTTAAGGTGTCAGACCTGGTATTCTTGTAAAGGTATCTTCTTATTAAAAGCAAAAAAAAAAAAAAAAAAGAACAAAATACAACAATAATTAAATTTTTGTTACAGAATTACCATTTTAAATACGTGAAAAATTTTATATGATTATAAAAGTTTAAAGTTGTTCTGACTTACATTGGATTTTTATTTCTTAAATCTGTTCCCCTTTATGACATATCATTATTTAAAAATATATTCTTTTAATGCAAAAGTATTTATTATTTTATAACCTATTTAGGCAGTCACCAAATTTTTCCACATTACTATAAATATCAAAGTTAAAATTTTACGAACAATATAATTTATATAAACCCTTACTTTGCAGGCATGATAATCTGTTGTGTTCAATCTAAATTTTCTGGAAGAGCACGTCCGGCAATTGTTATTTTTAGTAAACATTTACTCGAAACAGCACAGTATCTGTTTTGAGACAGGTGAAGCAGCTGTTTTAGCTTCATGGAAAATGTTGCCAGAGAGAAACTGTGTCCCTAAGGTGTGGGCTGATTTACGGCTTTAAAAAATTAAATTAGCCCAGCACACGTTTGGCTCCCCTGTTGCTTGGCTTTCTTGCTCCATGGTCCTCCACCAAGGCTACCTATTTGTTTGGCCCAAACTCTTCTGTAGTTTATTGACAGTAGCATGATAAATCACAGTTTCCTCTGGGCACCATCCCTGCTCACATGATCCTAGTCCCTGTACGGGGGCCAATATTCATGCCTTCTCATGCAGGCTTGTGAAATTGCTCTTTCAAAAGCTTAGAAATTGATGTTCCATGTTCTTAACTTACAGGAGGTATGACTCTTCCCTCAAAAATATCTACACTCTGAATCTGAGGAGGCATTCTCTATTCTTCACGTGAGACTCAAACAGTCATAAATGTTTCATGCATGATAGAGAAGATAAATTTAACCATGGAATGAAGATAAAGGCTTTGGGATTTTTAATTTTTCATTTGTGTGTATGTCAACATTTGTTAATTTTGTAGGTTTCTATAACAATTCTTAAGTGATAAGAAATTTAGAATATTTTTTAATACAAAATATCCTTTGCATCTAATACAATTTAATAAAATATAATTTTATTGTCATTTGGGCCATGAATTTGCTTCATTTGGGGGAAAAAAACCCAGGATCATACAACTTGAATTAAATACATCTGTTCTTCACTTACCTGCGGCTACTATCTATTACATTATCTATTACATTTTAATTATACTGTGTGTTTTTAATTTATAGGTAACCCAAAATCCTTTATAATATGAGACCATATCATCATAGAATGAAAATAAAGTTACCTTGGCTCTTTGAAGAGAAAGTGTCATTAGATGAAAATAAAGCATTAATCTAAAATGAGCACATGGCAAATGAGAAAATGAATAATTGGATGCCTGGCAAATTGTCATTAGTGAAAAACCTGTGTTGCCATTGTTCTAATTGATAAATGACAGACTATCTTACCCCTAAAGATAAAAAATTATTTGTTTTGTGTTAAATAAAAATATTATACATACTTAATATTTGATTTATTCCTTGGATGAACAACAGAGCTTGCTTTTCACATCACAAAATATTGCTTAAGAATTGGATGCTCATTACATGAGCTGAATTGTTTCAAAATAATAAATTTCCTACTAGTTTGTGTTATGTTCATTGGTTCAGCCATGCCTTTTTAAAAACAAAGATAATAAAAGCAGATAATTAGATTCCATAGTGACACAAATGTAAGTGTATTAAAGTAAACTAACATTTTCCTAAATAGTTTTAAAAGATAAGAGGTTCTTGGTTGCCTTTTAGTGTAGTTTTGTGCCTTGAGATTTTATCTAGGGATAATGATGTTATTCAAAGGAAAATATTTGTAGAATGTACTTTTTGTTCTTTCTTGAGTAGTTTGATTTGTTTTTCCGGCACTGTCACTAACATGGTAAATCAATGCTGCATGACACTTTTCCATTGCTAAATAACATAACTCTTCTTATTTTGTCTAGATTCAGAAGGTTATAGTAGATGAATTCCTTGCAACCTAATTCATTTATAGTATTGATTTTCAAAAGTCAAGCATAAGGTGGAAGCATTCCACATTATTGAACACAGAAGGAACAATCTACTTGAATTTTTTTGTTCATCTTAAAAAATAATACTAAACAAACATTACTGATTTTTAGGTCATAAGGCATTTATGAAAACAAAATTTAAAAATATGTTTTCTTTCTAATATTTGGTCCTTTTATTTGTTTGTTTAAAAATATAAATTTTCTGCTCTGTGCATGGATATAGACCATATAACTAGGTGTGTGGTACCAAATTTATAGCCTCTAAAAGAAAAAAATCCACATCAAATGAAAGAAACTTTTTAAGCCTCTTTTATTTTCATTATTTGCTATGCTATAGGGAACTTTAAGCCATACTGATTAATGCTAGATAGTTTGTTTGTTTTTCTAAATTTTAATGACATCTTTTTTCCAAAACAGGAAAATTACTTATGGTTAATTATTTATTACTTATTGCTGAATTTTTTTCAGTAATCGTTGCATTGGAAAAGAAAATATTTCACTAAAGTAATTAATCACAAAATCATTAACATTCAGTAAAAAAGTATTGGATGGCAGATAAGGAATTCTTTCTTTATAATCACTTTAAAATACCCCATTTGGAGTATCACATAACCCAAAATACAAATTAATATAGTGATGAGCATGGCATCTAGAATTCAGTTGTTCAGTTTCAAATCTCGTCTCTGTCACTTAGTCACAGACATTATTCATGTGGTTTAAACTTTTTGTCTCAGTTCCCTTATTTACAAAATAAGGATCAAAATGGATTCTCTGTCACAGGTTTTTGTTTGTTTGTTTGTTTTGGCTACTGAGTACCTTCATGAAATTTAACTATGGAAAAAACTTTTCATGTGCTTTACTCAATAAGAGTTAGCTATTATTAATGTAATGCTTTATTTTCATTCTTTAAAATAAAATGACTTAAAATAACTGAATATAGTTTATCTTTAATTGGATAAATTTATTGATTTATTTTGTGGTCAGTATTTATTCATATATATGTTTATGTGCACCCCAGGATTATGGAAGATCTTTGTTCAGACTTAGCTGAGTAAATCAGGGAATGAAAGAAGAACAATATTAAAACATCATTCTGAGACTTTTGAGGTCTCTACAGACAACGTGTGCTGTCGAAAACATCCTCATCCAAATAAATAAATAAATGTGTTGAGCAATACTCTCAACCGCAAATAAAGTATAATTTAAATACAATATATTAAGAGAATGCATTCCAGAAGTATCTGGAATATTTTGGATGTAGTATTTTTTAGTAAAAATTTGTTAATTGATGATTCATTTATTAATTTGTCTTGTATAAGCTATACATGAGTCTCATCCTCCCAAGGGCACTAAAGATCGGATTAGCAAGATAATAGTGCTCTGTAATCACTGCACTTTGCTTTCCACTTCAAGTATTACCACCTCTTGACATGTGTGTCACTGTCGTTGCATCCTCAATTCTCAGTTATATTTTCCAAAAAACACCTAGTTTTTAAGCTTTTGCCCATAGATTATAACCTTTCATTACTCCTGTTGATTATAGTAACTGCAGGTGTCCTGGTTATTTAAACATTTTTATTGAAATAGTCCTGTCATAATATTTGAGAATAGTGAAATTCATGGTGATGATTGGGGGACATCAAAGCTTCTCAATACCTTACACTTTTTTTTGAGACAGAGCCTCAAGCTGTCACCCTGTATAGAGCGCTGTGGCATCACAGCTCATAGCAACCTCCAATTCCTGGGCTCAAGTGAGTCTACTGCCTCCACCTCCCAAGTAGCTGGGATTACAGGCATCCGCCACAACGCCCGGCCATTTTTAGGTTGCAGCCACCATTATTGTTTGGCGTGCCTGGGCTGGATTCGAACTCACCAGCTCAGGTGTATGTGGCTAGCGCCTTAGCCTGCTAAGCCACAGGTGCCCAGCCAATTCCTTATGCTTTTGAAAACATTCTCTTGTAGACTACAACAGTTACTTTGTCATCACCAAGAACTGTACCCATCACCTAGTCTCATTTTTAAGCATTTCACTTCTCAACTATCTTTCCATTTCTCTTCTGCAAGTACTTTGCATATTTTTCTCTAATTTAATAGATCTGAAAATCAACTGATTCTAACCAATGCTTATTTTATTATATTTATTATATTTTATATTTTATTATTTCAAAGTATTAGAGGGGTACAAATAATTTTGGTTACATGGATTGGTTTTGTTTAGATTGATTCACAGGTATAGGAGTGCCCATCACCCAGACAGAGTTCATTTGTACCCGATAAGTAGGTGTTCACCCATTCTCTCCTCTCTTGTGCCCTACTTGATTTCCACTGAATTTCACTTCCCTCTGTGCATGTGTGCTCATCAGTCAGTTCCAATTTAATAGTGTGTACATGTGATGCTCCTTTTTTATTTTTTAGCTACTTCATTTAGAATGATATCTTCAGTTTTATCCAAAAGATATTGCCATCCTTCTTCATGGTTGAGTATTACTTCATAGCATACATAATATATTTTCTTAAGTAACTAATGAATTGATGAATTGATAGTATTTTATGTATCTTAAATTATTATTTTTTTTAGTGGTGAGAAATATGGACTCTGTTTTGTTCTCCTACATGAATTGATGGGCTCTTGGGTTGATTGCATATATTTGTAATTATGAATTGTATTCCAATAAACATTTGAGTGCAGGTGTCTTTTTGATAACCATTTCCAGAAGTATCATGGTGGAGTCTTTGGGGTTTATATAAGTAAAAAGTGAAAGTTGAACTTCCTATTTTTCAATTTGAATACTTTTATTTAATATTTCTTTGGCTAGGACTTCTACCACTATGTCGTGTAAAAGTACTGACACTGGGCACCCTTGTCTTATTCCAAATCTTAGTGTGAATGCTTTCAACGTTCCCCCATTCAGTGTAATGTTGGCTGTGAATTTGTCAAATGTATGACTTCTATAATTTTCAGGTAAGTTCTTTCTATGCCTAGTCTAGTGAATGTTTTTATCATGAAAGAATGGTGCATTTTGTTGAATGCTTTTTCTGCATCTATTGAGATGATCATATTGTCTCTGTTTTTCCTCAATCACATTTTTTGATATTTATGTTGAACCATTCTTGCATCAATGAATGAAGCACAAAACCTGGTCATGGTAGGTTATTTTTTTGATGTGCTATTGAATTTTGTTTGCTAGTATTTTATTGATGATTTTTTGCATCTATATTCAGAAGTGGTACTAGTATGTAATTTTCTTTTTATAGTTGTACACTTCCCTGGCTTTGGTATCAAGATAATACTGGCTTCATAAAATGAGTTAAAGGAGGATTCCTTCCTTCTCAGTGTTATGAAATAATTACTGCAGTATGGGTACCAACTGTTCCTAATAGGTCAGGTAAAATTTGGCAGTGAAACCATCTGATTGAGGGCTTTTTGTTGTAGTTGAAATTTACTTTATTACTACTTCAGTCTTCTTGATCCTTATGGGTATCTTCAGGATTTCTTTTTCCCCTGATTAAGTCTTGGGAGCTTTTGTGTTCTAGTTTATGTGCACAAACAGATTTTCATAGTATTCGTACATGAAATTTTATAATTCTGTGGTATTAGTTGTAGTATCTCCCTTTCCATTTCTGATTGAGCATGCTTATGTTCTTTCTCCTCAATTTCTGGGTAATTTAGCAAGTGGCCTATTAATTTTGGTCATATTTACAAAAAAGCACAGTTTTGTTTCATGTATCCTTTTTTCTATTTGTTTGTTTTCTATTTCATTTAGTTCTATCTCACTTAAGTTATTTCCTTTCTTCTGCTGGATTTGGGTTTGCTTTACTCTTCTTTTTCTAGTTTCATGACACATGTAATTATGTTGCTAATTTGTGATCTTCCTTTTTTAATGTAGTCATTGAAGTCTATGTATTTTACCCTTAGGATTGCTTTTGCTGAATCCTATAGATGTTGACAGCTTGTGACCCCTTTGCAACTCAGTTTAAGAAATATTTTGATTTTGATTTCTGTCTTAATTTTATTATTGACTAAATAAAAATCTCTAGCAATGGATACCAATCAAAGTGAAAATATTGAAATAATAAAGAATTCCAAATATGGATTCTAAAGTTTCTCAATGAAATCCAAAAGAAAACAGAAAACTAACATAAAGAAAACAAAAAAAAATCCAGAAAAATCAATAAAAATTCACTAAGGAGATAGCCATATTTAAATTAAAAACAAATAAAACTTTTGGAAATGAAAAATAATTTTGGAAATAAAAAATAAAGTGGAAAGTTTTAAGATGAAAGTAGAACAGGCAGAAGAAGGAATCTCAGGGCTTGAAGACAACTCTTTCAAATTAAATCAGTTAGTCAAAAATAAAGAACAGAATTAAGAAGTATGTACATAGTCTTCCAAAAAAATGGGATTATGTAAATTTGCCAAACATAGTAATCATATGCCAGCTTGAGGGTGAAGAAGGAAATGCAAAAGGGCTAAAAACCTGTTTGAAAAAGTAATTGAGGAAAATATCCCTATTCTTACTAGATATTTAGACATCCAGGTACAAGAATCTCAATAAATACCTGGGAGACTCATTGCAAAGGGGAAATAACAAAGATATATAGTCATCAAGCTGGACAAAACCAACACAAAGGAGGAACTCCAGTGAGTCAAGAGACAAAAACATCAAGTAACTTACGAAGGAAAACCCATCAGTCTAACTACAGAGCTCTCAACAGAGATCTTATAAGCAAGAAGGGATTGAAGCCCCATCTTAAGGCTTCTTAAGCCTAGAATTTTGCATCCTACAAAAGGAGACACAAAGTTTTATATATGAAGGAGAAACAAACACTTTTCTAGACTAGCAAGCATTGAGAGAATTTGTTAAAACTAGATGTGCCATGCATGAAATACTCAGAATTGCATTATGTAATACATGAATCAGTCATGGTACACCCATCATTGTAAAATTACCCAAAATCTAAAGCTCAGAGATCACATAACACATTAGTATAAGAGGTACTCCCCAGCAGGATGAACCCAACATCATTCCACAAATCAGTTCTATCAGTCAATGTGAATGGTTTGAATGCCATAGTGCCAAGAGACATAGACTGGCTGAATGTATGAAAAATATAAGGCATTATGTGCTCTCTCAGAAAAAATCATCTAACCTACAGGGACCCATACAGAGCCAAGTTGAAGGAATGGAAAAAAATGCAAATAGAAACCAAAAGAAAGAAGTTGTAGCCATGGTTATATCAGATACATCGGCTTTAAATCAGAAATAATCAATAAAAAGATAATCATTATATAATATTAAAGGAAGAAATGCAACAAGAAGACATAATGACTATAAATATTTATGTACCTGACAGAGGTATACACACATGCAGAAAGACAGCAGCAGCTGTGACCACCAGAGATCTCAGCACCCCACTGATAAAACTTGACAGACACTCCAAGCACAAATGAATAAATAAATAAATAAACAAACAAATAAGAACTAAGCTTAAATGGGTCACTAAAACATGTCTGTTAAGCCCAGTGGAGTGGTATCCGGAAAGGTAATTATCACTACATTCCAATGAGTCTTCACCCATCTGTTCTTTACCCCATGGAAGCCTCTATTAACTCTATCAAATTGTCTTACAGCCTGTGTCTACAGCTATTCATGGACCTCTCCCCAACTCCCTCCAAACATGGCAGCTAGAAAGATCCTTTTCAGAGGGCCGTTCTAACCAAATCTCTCAAATGGCTTTGTATTATCTATACTTTGAAATTTACCAACGTTGTTTTTTTATGTCCTCACAAAAGATTGTCAAGTGCCCTGTCTTCACTTCCTACTACTTGTCCCTCGGCTTTTTCTGACCCAGTTACACAAACCTCCTTTCTATTTTTCTAGCATGTCAAATGAAAGACAGCTGCAGTCATTTTGATATCCTATTCCTGAGACTGGAATAATCTTCCTCCTGTTACCCACAGAGTTCGGTTTCTCATATCCTTTATGTGCCTTATAGTAGGTTAGCTTATCTTTAAGGCCTTCTGTGAGTACCTTCTTTAATATAGGGACATTTTATCTCATTTCTTTCCTCTGTTTAATTTTTTGCTATAACATTTATTTCCATTTCAAATGTAGTTTTGAAAATTATGTTCTTCTTTTATGAAAACCATAGCTCAATAGGATTCTTTTTGGTCCCTTGCTCATTACTGTGTCTCAAATACATAGTTTTCTTGATACAAAAACAGAGAACCAAAAATATATATTTGAATAAATGAATGACTGAAAGAGTATTTCTATTTTAGAAGTACTCTCTCTGTTTTATAATGTTCCTTTTTCATGAATATTCTTGTCAGTAACAGCCCAAGTATAATATTGAGCAAGACTAAAGTTAAAATTTCTCTCTTGATGTCAGAGCAACAATGTCTAAATTAGAAAAACTCTCTTATTGTAAGGAACATCAGCATAATTTTTCACTTTATTTACAATGGAAAACACATTTTTTAAACATTAAAAAGTTGACCAGAAAAAATATGAAAGTGAATCATTATCAAGAAATATATATAGCTGAGCATTGTGGCAGGAGCTTTTAGTCCCAGATATTTGGGAGGCTGAAGCAAGAGAATTGTGTAAGCCCAAGAGCTTCTACCAAGTGTGACATAGTGAGAGTGTGTCTCAAAATAAATAAATAAATAAATTTTTTTAAAAAAGAACTATATAAATATATGATACACAGAATAACCTGAAATGCTTTCTGTTTCTTTTCTTTCTTTTTTCTTTTTTTTTTTTTGTAGTAGAGGCAGAGTCGCACTTTATCGCCCTCGGTAGAGTGCTGTGGAGTCATACAGCTGATGGCAACCTACAACTCATGGACTTAGACAATTCTCTTGCCTCAGCCTCCCCAGTAGCTGGGGCTACAGGAGCCCACCACAATACTTGGCTAGTGAAATACTTACAATTTTAGAAAATATACTTGAATTATATTTCTTATCTTCAAAAAGAAATAATTGTAAACCATCATACTTCTTCTTTTTGATTGGTATTGCTATTTGGGGACAAGTTTTGTTTATGTTGCCTAGGCTAGAGTCATTGCTCACAGAAACCTTGCAGCCTCCAACTCCTGGAGCCAAGTGTACCTCTCCTGCCTCAGATTCTTAAGTACCGGAAACTACAGGAAAGTGCCACCCTGCCGGAGTTTTCCAGGCTGCTCTCAAACTCCTGACCTGAAATGATCCTCAAATGAGTCTTGGATATCCAAAATGCTTGGATTACAGATGTGAACTACTCTGCCTGACCTATATTATTTTTACTAATATGAATTTAGTCAAAATATTATGTGCACGAGGGCATATGTAACAAAATTTTATTTTGAATTTTGTTAGAAACTGTATTTTTAATAAAAAATCACTGTAGATAATTATGTGTGGTGATGGATATCTGTTAACTGGACTATAGTATTAATAGTGTTTATTTTGCATAGTACGTGTGGGGGGACACACCCTCATTGCAAAGTAAAGACTACAGTAAAGTTAATGGATATCCATCACCTCACATAGTACACTCTAAATACATGCAATTTTTGTCAATTATACCTCAACAAATCTGAAAAATTTTTAAATTTAAATATTCTATACATAAAAGTAAATTAAAAATACAAATGCTTAAGACTCAATATCACTACCATTATGTACATAAGCCAAAAGTATCGAACATTTTAGATAAATCTTTCTGGAATGTCAACTCTCATTCACCCTGACTGATCTATTCCTTTGTATGTTTGAGGGGTTAGTTGTTAAATAATAATTGTTTTATTGAAAATAGAAAGAAAGAACCAATTGATAGCATATACTAATTGTCAAATTAAAAATGTCTGTGAAAATATAAATGCATCTGTACTCTTATATAGTGTCTAAACCTAATCTGAGTACATGAGTACTTTATATAGCAACAAATCATTTGAAATGCAAAAACAGTGTTGAATTGATATTTTTTTTCCGGATGAGAATTAGTGACATATATTTTCTACTTTGTTTACTAATGAAAATGACTGCACCATGAAACTTTCCACTCATTATTTTCTGCATTCTATATTATTTGCCAGAACCCTACACAATTATAAAAACTAGACAAAGAAATTCCAGTAATTGTTTTTATATCTTTATCCATTAGGAAGCATTGTATTTCTGGGGTGGTGCTCTACCGATTTCTTTTTTTCATGACTATTGACTAGTGATATCTTGCTGATCCTGTATAAAAATGTAGTTAGACTTTAAAATATGTAATTCAACATTAGAAGACATTTGTAAACTTGGGCTACATGTAATTTTCAGAAAAATACCTTATACAACTTATTTATTTAAATAATATTTTGTAGCATAATATAAAATCTTTTATAAGTTGCTTGATTTAATTATATTTAGGTCCTTGGATTGAGTGCCATTATACACCTTATTAAAATGCTCCATTTTCTATCATCAGTGATAGACTCACAGCATCAATCCCATTCTTGGCATAGGAAGAGCACCCCAGGATATAGCACCTGTTATCTTGAATAGCATTTCTTACTTTCTAAAAAATTATGCCTGCATATCATATTTGCATAAGTGTCTTGATGACTTCTTCAGTAATCATCAGGTTTAGATTGTTTGGCCTGTTCAAATTCGTTTTCATCTTTGAACCAGAAGATGGAAAACCTTACTTCACAAAATAAACCTTGTATTTACTTATTTATTTTTAAAATTTCAAAATATTACAGGGATGCACAGGTTTTGGTTACATAATTAGTATTGCGCATTTTAAGTTGAAGTTATAAACATGTCCCTCACCCAGAAAGTGTGCATCGTGTCAGTTATGTGTGAACGTATCCATCCCTTCTTCCACTTCCCACCTTCGTGATTTTCTTTTTCCATATGTGAACACAAGTATTGATGCACTGCTCCCAATTTATTACTGCATATATGAAGTGTTTATTTTTTCATTCTTGTGGTGTGTGGCCCTTAGGAGAATGGTTTCCAGTTCCATTCAGGTTGTTACAAAGGATACTACATCACAATTTTTTTAAAGACTGAGTAATTCTCCATGATACACATATAGCTCATTTTGTTAATTCACTCATGTATTTAGAGACACTCGAGTTGTTTCAACATCTTTGCAATTGTGAATTAGACTGCAATGAACATTTGAGTGTAAGTGTCTTCTTTATAAAATATCTTTTTCTCCCTTCCAGTAAATACCCAGTAGCAGAATTGCAGGACCAAATGGTAAATCTACTTTTAGTTCTTTAAAGTATCTCCATACTATTTCACAGAGAAACTATACTAGTTTGTAGTCTCACCAACAATGTATGTGTATCCCTTTCTCTCCACATTCATCGCAGCATTTATTTTCTTGAGACTTTTTGATAAGAACTATTCTCACTAGTGTTAGGTAATATCCCATTATGGTTTTGAGTTGCACTTCCCTGATAATTAGAGATGGTGAGCACTTTTCCCATGTGTTTGTTGAACATGGACTATCTTCATTTGAAATGATTTTGATCCTGTCTTTTGTCCACTATGTTATGGAGTTGTTTGATTTTTTTTTCTTGCTGATTTGCTTCCTTTATTATGTGTATAGCATGCAAATATTTTCTCCCATTCTGTAAGTTTTCTACTTACTTGTTTGTGTTCTTAGCTTTGCAGAGACTTTTAGAATTTAATCTTATGCCATTTGCTTATTTTTTGTTGTTGTTGCTGCAATTGTTTTTTGGGGGTAGTCTTCTAATAAATTGTTTTCTCACACTGATATCTACAATAGTCTTTCCAACATTTATATCTTTAGAATTCTTGTAGCTTCATGCCTTACATTTAAGTCTTTTATCCATCATGAAGTAATTTTTGTGAGTAGTGAGAGGTGTGGATCTTGTTTCAGTCTTTTACAACTGGGTCTCCAGTTTTCCCAATACCATTTATTAAGTAAGGATTCCTTAACTAAGTGTATGTTTTTGTCTGGTTTGTCAAATATCAAATGGAAATATGAGGATGGTTTTATCTCTGGGTTCTGTTTTAATCCATAAGATTTCCTCTCTGTTTTTGCGCCCAGTACCATGATGTTTTGTTGGCTATCGCCTTATAGTTTGTTACTATAGCCAAACTTGAGAGTCACAGGCATCTCTGAGGGTGAAGAAGAAAACACACAGGGATGGATAGTTTACTTGAAAGAATTATTAAGAAAAAATTCCCTGGTGTTGCTAGAAATCTAGATATTCAGGTACAAGAAGCACACAGGATTCTTGAAAGATTCATTGTAAAAAAGCAGTTACCACCATACATAATCATTAGGCTGGCCAAAGTAAAAATGAAAGAGGCACTTCTACCATCAGTAACATACAAAGGAAAATTGATCAGACTGAACTGCAGACCTCTGAACTGAAACCTTACAAGACAGAAAAGATTTAAAAGGCATCCTCAGTCTTCTAAAACACAGTAATGGCTAGGCTACAATTTTGTGTCCTGTGAAATCATGTAGTTTCTCATATGAGGGGAAAATAAGGATTTTCTCAAATAAGCAACCACTGAGGGAATTTGTGATTTCCTGGTCTACCCTACAGGAAGTATTCTAACCTGCTTTACACACTGATCTACACAAAACACACTTTTAAAGAAAGATAATACTACATTATTCCTTTGCAGAGTAACTAGCTATGAACATAATTTTCAAAAATATTTTTGAAGAATTTGAGGGAAATGTTTTTATTTCATTTATAAATGAAGACAGAACACAGGTAGTGCTATTTCTTTTTTTTTATTATTATTTATAATGTCATCAATCAACATTTTGTTCTTATGAAATAGAATCCATGATGTGAACACTGTTATGTGACAATATCTGTTCAAATGTAATATGTTCATTTGTTTCAAAAGAAAAATAAGTTTCTAACATGGAATATAATTATGACATGTCATATCTCATAATATCTCTCAAGGTGCTTGATCTTTAATAAACATTATATAAAACCAAAGCACATTAAAAAACACCATCAGCTATAATAAGAGATCAATAATTATCAGTAGTGTAGTGCCTGAGTGAGTCTTCAGTGTTTGCCTCCTCTTTGAGACATCTCTAATATATTATTAATTCTTCCTAAGAAATCAAAAATTAAAGTCCTCAAATATCTCAGTCCAGTCAGGAGGTTTTTGATATTATAGCTGCAAGAAGAAATAATAGTATATTTTCCTAATATCAAAAATGAAAAATAACCTTTCTAATGTCTATAACTACCTTCTGTTAAACAATTTGCAAATTATCTCTCATTTAAACTTTAAGCAAGAACTTTTTACCCTTCATTAAAAATTTGAAGTTTCAATTAGTCTTAGAAACTTTTTCTCTCTTTTTCTTTTTTTTTTAGAGATAGAGTTTCACTTTATTCCCCTCGGTAGAGTGCTGTGGTTTCACAGCTCAGAGCAACCTCCAGCTCTTGGGCTTAGGCGATTCTCTTGCCTCAGCCTCCCAAGTAGCTGGGACCACAGCCCGGCTATTTTTTTTGTTTCAGTTTGGCCAGGGCCGGGTTCAAACATGCCAGTCTCAGTATATACTGAGCAAAAGGCATTGCCATTCTTAGAAATTTTTTCAGAGCTACCAAGCTTGTTATTTCCAGTATTACTCTGAACTGCTCATAATTTCTAAATTAGAAAAATGCCAAAATATCATTTGTTAAGTATCTTTTATATGCACAATATGTTGAATTTTGTCATAATAAACATAAAAGTAAGAAAATATTTTGTTTTTTAAAATGAGTAAAATTAAATTAAAACACTATGTAAACTGGAAAATATCACATTTTGATAAATGGTTGACTTTGAACTATAATATATTTATTTATGATACCTCAACAATAGCTTAATTTTTTTGTTCCCTGCTGATTATCAAAGAGTGTATGAAGGATGTATCAAAAATTTGAAGTTATTTTTCTGATTTGTAGTGTTCTGGTGCTCAAATGGTTTGCACAGTAAAAATGTTCTTAACAAATGGAAAATGTCCATATTCTTTTATCTTCAATGATTAGATTTGAATATTTGGCTATTTAATTTAATTAGTATTTCCAGATGTTACTATAATCTATGTAATTTTATAGAGGCATAATACTCTCTTCTATGAAGTGTTCTTGAAGCTCCAAATAACTTAAAGAAGGATAAATACTCTCTACCACATTGTGTTAGTCAGAGTTCTCCAGAGAAACTGTAATAAGACCAATTATATATATATGGGAATTCATAATTTTTAAAATATATATATGGGAATTATAATTTAACATGGAAATTGGCTCACATGATGATTATGGAGACCAAAGAGTCCCATGGCATTCCATCTGAGAGCTGGAGACCAGGATGACTTGTGTTACTTTGTGAAAGTTGATCCAAAGGTACGAATACTAGAAACTGTCTGATGTTTATGATTAGGCGAAGGTTATCTGAGTTTCAAAGGTGAAACAGAGATACATAATGTGTTCATCTTCTGTCCTGTCATTTTTGTTCAATCCAGGCTCTCATCAGATTGGGCAATGTCTGCCCCCATTGGGAAAAGCAGATCTTTTTTACTCAGTCTACTGATTCAAATACTAGTGTCTTTTTCCAGGCCAATAACATCAAGAGTTTTCCCAGAGCTTTTTTTACATTTTGTGTCTTAATTCTTTTTTTCTGAAACAAACTTTCACTTTGTCACCCTGGGTAGAGTGCAGTGATATCACCATAGCTTACAACAACCTCAAACTCTTGGGAGTCAAACAATCTTTCTGCCTCAGTCTCCCAAGTAGCTGGGGCTACAGGCACCTGATGCCCAGCTAGTTTTTCTATTTTTAGTAGTGATAAGGTGTCCCTAATGCTCAGGCTGGTCTTGAACTCCTGAGGCAAGCAATCTACTTGCCTAGCCCTCCCCGAGTGCTATTAATACAAGCATGAGCCACCATGCTCAGAAATTGTGTCTTACATTTAAATATTTTATCCAGCAAGACTTGATTTTTGCAAGTGGTAAGAGATGAGAGTACAGTTTCATACGTCCACATGTGGCTAACCAGTTCTCCCAGCATCATTTATTATATATATATATTTTTTCCCCAGTGCATGCTTTTGTTTGGTTCATCAAAGATCAGATGGTGATATGAGTCTCATTTTATCTCTAGGTTCACTACTCTATTCCATAGGTCTATATCTCAATTTCTATGGGAGTTCTATGCTGTTTTGATTACTACAGGATTGTGGTATAACCTGAAGTCTGATAATGTTATGCCTCCAGATATGTTTTTATTTCTTAGAATTGCATTAGCTATTCAGGGTTTTTCTGGTTTCACACCAAATGAAGTACTATTTTTTCTAGTTCTTCACAAGTATGGCATTAGTGTTTTGATGGGAATTGCATTAAATTTGTAGTATGGACATTTTAACCAGGCTGTAGGCATGATATGTTCTTCCATTTGGTAACATCTTTTTCTATTTCTTTTTTCAGGGTTTTGTAGTTCTCTCTTAGAGATTCTTCCCATCTTTTATTAGATTTATTCACAGGTATTTTGTTTTATTTGAAGCTACATTGAAGGATATTTTTTTCTTTGATTTAATTCTCACCTTGACTGTAATTGGTGTATATGAAGGCTAATGACTAGTGAACATTGATTGTATATCTTAAGAAGTTACTGTATTCCTTAATCACTTCGCGTGCCTTTAGTTGAGTCTCTGGGGTTCCTAAATATAAGATTATATTATCAACAAAGAGTAAGAGGTTGACCTCCTCTGTCCCAGTTGAATATTCTTTATATCTTTCTTTGCCTGATTGCATTGGTTGGAACTTCCAGAACTATGCTTAGTAATAGTGGTGGTAATGGACTTTCTTGTCTGCTTCTAATTCTAAGTGGAAATTCTTTCAGTTTTATTCTGTTCAGTATGATGTTGCCTGTGGGTTTATTATTGCTGCCCTCTGTCAGTCAAAGAAATGTCTCATCTATGCCTATTTTCTTAAATTTTTTTTTTTTTTTTTTTGGTCAAGGTTAGGTTTGAACCCACCACCTCCAGTATATGGAGCCGGCGCCCTACTCCTTGAGCCACAGGCGCCACCTCTTAAATGTTTTTGTCTGAAAAGAATTTTGAATTTTGTCTAATGTTTTTCTCTGCATCTATGGAGAGGATCATATGGTCTTTTATTTTACTTCTATTTTTGTGGTGAATTACATTTATGGATTTACATATTTTTAAGCAACCTTGTGTCCCTGGAATAAGCCCCACCTAATCATGACATATAATTTACTAATGCATGGCAGTATTTTGTTTGCTAGTATTTTATTGAATATTTTTGTATTGATATTCATTAAAGATTTAATGAAGAAAACTCCTTTGGCAATTGCAGAAATACTAAAAGTAAATAAATGGGACATGATCAAACTAAAAAGCTTCTACACAGTTAAGGGCATAACAACAAAAGCAAATAGACAACTAGCATAATGGGAGATGACATTTGCATGCTACGAATCTGACAAAGGGCTGTTAACTAGAATCTACTACTAAACAAGACTCTACTAGACAATAAGAGAAGAATAAACAATCTCATTTATAACTGGGCAAGAGATTTGAAGAGAATATTCTCTGAGGAAGACAAATGGCAAACACACGAAAAAAGTTCAATGTCTCTAATCATTAGAGAAATAAATCAGAACCATTTTGAGATATCACCTACCCCCAGCAAGAATAGCCCACATCACAAAATACTAAAGCTGCAGATGCTGGCACAGATGTGGAGAGAAGAGAACACTTTTACACTGCTGGTGGGAATACAAGCTAATACAGCCTGTTTGGAAAAACTAATGGAGAAACCTCAAGAGCAAAAAGTAAATCTTCCATTTGATCCTGCAATCTCATACTAGGTATCTACTAAGAAGAAGAGAAATTATTTTATCATAAGGATATTTACACTAGAATATTTATCACAGCTCATTCCAGTTTCCAAGATGTGGAATCAACGCAAGTGCTCAGCAGCACACAAACAGATTAATAAACTGTTATATACTAGTATTCCAATACCTGGGAACACTGTTCAGCCATAGAGAAAATAATAAATTTACATCTTTTGGATTAACCAGAATATAGTTGAAGTGCATTCTCCTTAATAAAGTATCACAAGAATGGAAAATCAAGTATCCAATGTACTTAGTACTAATATGAAACCAATAGAAAACGACTACATGTCCATAGGAAAGAAAAATGTAATTAAATTCAAGTGAGAGGGAGAGGGGAGAAGGAAGAGGTGAAAGGGAGGGGAGTTGGTAAGCTCTCACGTAATGGGCACAATGTAAGGGCATATAGCACACTTACTGCGTGATGGACTCACCTACAACTTGGGCTTTGCCTGACAAATGCAAACAACATAATCTAATCATTTTACTCTCATATTAAGCTGAAATAAATGTAAATAAATAAATAAAATTGAAAGGTCTACTGAGATTTAAAAAATGCTAGTCTCTTCTGGAAACTCCCTCATAGAAACATCAAAAATAAAATCTGACCAGCTATCTGGGCATTCTTTAGTCAGATCAGGTTAACATCTACAATTAACTGCCACACATGTCAAATATTCTCATATAAATTAGCACTATATTTGCAAATTGATTTGGTATTCCACCTGAAATGTTTCGAAATAGCATTCATTTTCATGGTTGAGTAAACTTGTAGCTGGACATCATGGCCTTTTTTGGAGCCAATTTGTGACACTTTGGTATTTGAATGGGCTAGATCACCAAAATGTGCATTTTATTTTAAAAAGCAGATTTTCACATATCAGAGAATACACTGTTTTCTTTATTATAGCCTTTGTGTGTAATTTATTTCCATATATTGACAAAGAAAATGTTAGAGATCATTTTATTATCCAACTAAAATGTTTATTTTGTTGTTTTTGCTGGCATGTTGTCAAGGGGATGGAGATTTTCCCTATTTGCAAAATCTTCAGATAGTGAGATGAAGAGAAATAAAGGTTAATATAAAAGTGATGTGAATTTTTGTGCATGTATTATGTTAGAATTCTGGTGATTGCAAGCTTGATAAATGTTAGTTGATAGCTCAAATTTGATAGCAAATCTTAATGCTCTTGATTTTTAATGGTCTCATTGATTTATAGAGGCAAAGCACAGAGTTGATAGCTTATCTAATGTTTCTCTGAACCCTTTACAGAATACCATTCCTTAAATGATATTATTAACTTTAGAATGAGCAGGTCTCAATTACCTACTACCATTAAGAATGGAATTGAATACAATATGATGATTTTGTTTGATTTAAATCTTTATAAGATCTATGATGTAATATTTTTATTAACTGTGTTATTTCACTGACACATTTTTGAGAATACTGTGAAATGATATTATAGTTAAGTACTGGAGTGTGCTTAACAAGATCCTTCAAATGTTCTTCTTCAACATAGTTAAGGACAAGTAAGAAAAAAAATCATTTAAATTAATATGTTACAGTTGAAGGTGACCTCAATAACTTATAAAAATTCTACTTCAAACTTATAGATGTTGTTGTTCCAGAATAATTAAAATGAGACCTTCCCACATGCAACCACATTTTTTACACAGTCCAGCCCATCAAATCTTGGTATTTACATGAAATTTTCTCTAGGGACAGATGTATTATTGGTTTACTAAGAGATGCATGTCTTTCACCTATTTCATGAATAGGGTGAATTGAGTTATTTTAGATGGGAACCAATTTTGATAAAAGTTAAAGCATTAATACAAAAGCTATATTTCCCTGACTGCAATGTAAAATATTATTATTTAAAACACATATTTGATTTAGCTAGTAGTTGCTCCTTACCTAACAACGTAAGTGCTTCTTATGCAAAGATTAAAGCAAATTTTAAGCACATTAAAATAACATACCTTATACCTAAAAAGAATAGTGATCAAATTCATTGTGTAGTTTTATAACAAATCAAGTGGTAGTTAACATTAGAAAAAATAATGGAATAATATAGATTTATTGAATTCTTCCCTGAATTACATATGCTATGTTCACAAAGTGTTTCAGTTATAATGAAACACAATTTGAAAGCAAAATAAACAGTCAATGTAAAACAGAAGTATTTCTAAAAGATAAAAATTAATTATGTGTGTAAAAGGAAATCTATATTTCAGCACTTCTACATTATAAATTTGAATAAGAGAAAGAATAAAATGGCACAGAAGAGTATGGTAATATGAGGTAGTCAAACACTGTAAAACCTTACAGCCAGTATTGGAAAGCAAATACAATATTTGGCAAAATGATTTGTTAAGAGAGTAACAAATTATAAGAATATTACAGTCTTAACATGTTATCAGTTATGGTTGACTACTAATCCTCTTTCAGTGAAATGTTTTATTTTCTCTTGAATGGATCCGAAGCATATGTAAATTGCTAAAAACTTAATTAGTAGCTACAATTATCAAATTATAATACATTATCTCTCCAGTGTTTTAATGGATAAAATAATTAGAATATAATAAAAATTATTTACTTTTCAAACTGTCATCTTTATATATACAATAGAAATAGGAAGAGGAATCCATATGAATCAAATGTATTTGCTGCTTACATGTATGTGTGTCCACACAGACAATCTTGTCAATACTACTAGTAGAAATGTAAAATTTACCTCTTTAATAATTTAGTTAAGCAATAATTGATTATATAGCTTCATTTTAATAAAATAATTTTATAAATGAAATAAATGAATTTTGGAAACATTTCTAAAGATAATTAAGCTTTAAAAAATAATTTGATAATCTTAATTGTTAGCTGACCAGTTTATAATCATTCTACTTTTAAAAAAAGAGCAATAGGGAGGGTATGGTGGGGCCACACCTACAGTGCCTCTTAGTTGGGTTCAGGCAAAATATACTAAATGCAGAACACAAATGTCTTCATACAATAACTAAGAAAATGACATGATGGCTATGTCAAACAGTTTGATGAAAATGTTTCAGATTGTATATGAAACCAGCACATTGTACCCCTTGATTCCTCTAAAGTACTCAGCTATGATTCAATAATTAAAAAAAAAAATAGAACTTCACTTCAAGTGTAATCTCATTTCTGGAGAAGGAAAGTATGTCTAGAAATGTTAACGGGGGACCTGTGTTGTATTGAACATGTTTATTTGGATTAAACAGTGTATTTTTTACTATAAAAAAAGAGCAATAATTCATATCAGGTCAAAATTTTACAATATACATATAGGTAATGCTATGGTGAATCATTCAATTCCAATGACCTTAATTATGAAGCTCAACTTTTAAATTTTTAAAGAAATATTTAACTTTAAAAAATCCATAAATTGCCAAGCACTATTAAAAGTATTTTAATATGTTCCCTCAATTGTATCAATATTCCTGTGTGTCACATAACTGATTTCTGACATTGAACAATAGCAGAGCTGGAACTTAATTTCCTAGTCTACACTTTCAACAAATCTCATTGAATACTATGCAACTGAAATTTAGCTTTTTTCTTTTACTCTAAGCATTAAGTTATAATCTGTTTCTTTTATAGTTAATATAGAAATATAGTCCAGGATTTAGATATGCTTAACTATTTTTAATGTAAATATTAGACACCAGCGATGTTATTTATCTTTTTCTTCACTTTACTCACATATGAATCTAAATACATAATGTCAAAAACACTAACTTTAACTCTATTTTCCTCTGCCATATTATTTTTTATTTATTTATTTTGAGACAAAATAATGCTTTGTTGCTCCAAATAAAAGTGCAGTGGCATCAGCATAGCTCACTACAACTTTTAACTCCTGGGCTCAAGTGATCCTCCTGCCTCAGTCTTCTGAGTAGCTGGGACTTTAGGCATGTGCCAGTGTACCTGGCTAATTTTTCTGTTTTTAGTAGTGATGGAGTCTGGGCCTTGCTTAGGCTGGTCCTGAAGGCTTGACCTCAAATGATCCTTCTAATTTGGTATCCCAGAATGCCAGGATTCTACAGGCATTAGCCACCACACTCAGCTTTCTTCTGTGTTATTTTCTCTTCAGAATAACACACAATTTTCACATTTTTGTTTCTCCCATATCATATTTCCTTGTAAGACCAGTAATAATAGCAAATGTTTATTAACCTCAAAGATTTATTTTATGGGGTTACTGGTTAGAAAGCTGAATATTAATAATACATATTTTTTAAAGGTAGAGAGTGCCTGCAACTATATTTTTCAAATAAAATTATCTGATATACCCCAATTTTTTTTGCAAAATCAGGGTGATGTTTTAGTCATAATTTAAATATTTAAGTACTATATATGTAGTAGAAGGCAAATATAGTATGTAAATAAGAATATTAACTGTTGTTATATTTTTGTGGGGAGCAGAGTCTCACGTTGTTGCTCTGAGTAGAGTGCTGTGGCATCATAGCTCACAGCAACCTCAAACTCTTGGGCTTAAGTGATTCTCTTGCCTCAGCCTCCCAAATTGCTGGGACTACAGGCGCCTGCCACAACACTCAGCTTTTTTTAATTTTTTTTTTTCTTTTCTTTTAGAGAAGAGGTTTCACTCTGGTTAGGCTGGTCTCAAACTCCTGAGCTCAGGCAATCCACCCACGTCAGTCTCCCCGAGTGCTAGGATTATAGGCATGAGTCATTGCACCCTGTTGCTACTGATTTTGAAATTAGCATATATACTAAAATAATCTTCTTTATAACTTAACTTACAAGAAAAGTCATGTTTTAATGTTCATGTTAAAATAAAAATTGTATATATTTATGGAGTAAAACATGATGTGTTTATGTATGCATGTACCATGAATGATTAAAGCAAGCCTATCTCCACACCTGTCAACTGTTACTTATATTTGTGTGTGTGTGGTGAGATCAGTTTCTCTAAGCAATTTTCAAGTGTACAAAACATTGTTATTAACAGCAGTTACCAGGAGATAAAATTGATCTGGAGAACTTATTTCTTTTTTCTAATTTTACAAGCTCTAACCAACATCTCAAGTAATTCTACTTTATACTTTTTTCTTTTAGATTCTACATGTAAATGATATAGCAGTTTTCTTTCTTATATTATATCTTCCAAGTTGATCCACAGTTATGCAAATGATTGGACTTCTTTCCTTTTTAAACATCAATACTCTCCCATGTACATACCTGCTATGTTTTCTTTATCCATTCATACACTGATGGATAGTTAAGTAGCTTACACATCTTGATCTTTATGAATAATGCTGTAATGAATATGGAAACAAATGCATCTTTTTACATATTCATTTTGTATTCTTTAAATATGTACCCAAAAGTGATATTGCTGGATCATACTTTAGTTCTATGTTATTTTTTTTCAAAAACTTCCACACCATTTTAAACAATGGCTCAACTAAATCATTAAGTAAAAAAAGTATTCAATTTCAAATCAAAATTTTTGTTTATTATATCTCAAACAATTAATCAAAATATGCACCTAAACTATTGATACAGTTTTGCCATCTTAATTGGTGGTCTGTAAATACTAGCAGCAAAGAAGCCTGGAAAGTAAGTAGTAATGAAATTGCAAGAGATGTCTTCTGTTCTCTTTTGAAAGCCCCCTCCCTACAGTCTTTCTAATCAGGCTATTTCCAAAATAATCTAAGTTAATATGACATATGTTTATCAAAGACCATGAAAGTCAGGTTTGAAATTATTCCTGTGGAGTGTAAGGCTCCTTTAAAAGCTTTTAGAGTTTATGCCAAATATCAGGGACTGACTAGGAGATGAAGTGCACTACCAAGATGGACTGGCTCAGGTGGCTGGCACATGGAACAACGTATGCCCTCACAGACTTCCAAACTTTATGCTATAAGTTTGGTATAAAGTCCCTGATTTTTCCATCATTGTCTCCCTTGCTGCCCACCATGCCGGTTTGGGATCCTCAACATCTATTTACCAATATTGGCTGCTTAGTCACGACCATCTTTACCATTTCATCTCATTAGTTACCATAGACATTCGATGTAATTGATTCATGAGTCTTAAAGGATAATATGATACTATTATCAGAATTTCTTTCTTCCGTAGGTCCTTGGTTTCAGGGATTTGAAGAATGAGCCCATGACCATAGATCAGTGGTAAGATAGGATTTATGAGGCAGAAAAGAATACAAATGGAGTAAAAAGCACCAGAGCTTCTGGCAGAGAGACAGACCCAAATGAGAAAATATCTGCCTGAGGCCTTTGTCTAGGAATATATATATAGCCTTGAGAGTTTGGCCAGGAGTTGATAGGTGGAAAAACACTTTTTCAAAGTGAATGAACACATTAATGAATGGATACAGTCCCTTCCCCTCGGGCAGGGTGAATGCCAGGGAGTTCCCTTTATAAAATTGCCCAGGCCTAGGAAACTGGGGTCCCTTGTCCAGCCTTGAATTGGGGAATCTGTATCAGTAACACAGTGGGATCACCTAACAGACACCATTAGCTTCTTTTCTGGAATATTCAGTTTTGAACTGTGTTTTGCCACTACATCTTTAAACGACCACTGCTTGCAATAGTAAAAAAGAACTTATTATTCATTAAATGTTACAGTATGGTGTAGAAATTGTCCTCCTTTATATAGTGACAGCAATGAAAGGCAAGCTTAGAGACAATTTTTCTTCTCATGCTCATTTAATTCATGCAGAACCCATATATCCATCTTCTTTACCTTTCTGATGTATTTCAAATGATCTAATATTGTTGGAATAGTAATGTCAAACTTTGCTGCTAATTCACGCGTCTGTTGAGATGGATTTGCTTCCACTATAAGTTTCAGCTCATCAGTATTCACCTTGGTCTCTGGTTGCCCACATGGCTCATTTTTAAGATTAAAGTCACCCAAATAAAATGTCTGAAACCATCCATGTACTATGCATTCATTAGCTACATCTTTCTCAAACACTTCGTTGATATTTTGAGCTGTCTGCACTGCATTGACTCCGTGACCGAACTCATATTTGAAAATAACATGAATTCTTGACTTATCCATGTTTTTACAAAAATGGCTTTAAAAAATTTTGAAAGATAATCTCAAATCACAATGTGAATTTGAAAAAATGAAGATGTCCCTTCACAATTAAACAAAAAAGAAGTGTCAAAGTCCAAAGTCAGAGGTATCTTCTGTCAAAGTTAGTACTTAAGTACTTAATAACCTAATAATTCATATTCCCACAAACATTATATGAGAATTCCATTTTCTACAAACATTACCTAGCTCTTGTTATCATTTGTGCTTTTGATAATAACATAGTGTAACTAGTGTGAGGCGATACTTCCTTGTGGTTTAATTTGCATTCTCTGATGATTAGTGATATTGAGCAGTTTTCATAAACCTGTAGTCCATTTATATGCCTTGTTTTGAGAAATGCCTACTCAGGTTGTTTACCCATTTTTTAAGTCAAGTGCTTTTTATATTTTGAATACTAACCTTTTATCAGATATATGCTTTGCAAATATTTTCTTTCATTCCATACTTTGTCTTTCATTTTGTTGATTGTTTCCTTTTCTGTACAGAAGATTTGTAATTTGATGAAATTTTCTCTATATTTTCTTTTATTGCCTATACTTTCCAGGTCATATAAAAAAATCTTTGCCAAAACCAACGTTATACGATATTCCTTAAATTTTTTCCTAGTATTCTAACAGTTTCAGGGTTTACAGTTAAGTGTTATCCATTTTGTGAGAATTTTTGTATGGGGGATGAGATAAAGGTTAAGTTTAATCATTTAAAGTTTAGCAGACAGAAAATGGGGGCCTTAGACCACATGGATCTCATAATCAGCTACAGAAGAAACATAGTACTCTATGTGTAAACCAACCAGAAAGAGGATTATAGGCAGTGTTGAACTCAACAATAATGAATTGAAGTGGAGAAATATGAGTGGAGAAATTTCTTGTCCTTCTCAGAGAAGCTGTACTTTTGGTCCTTCAAATAATTATTTCAAACTCACCTAGATTGTTCAGGATATTCTCTCTTAAATTAACTCATTCGGGGCTTTAATTATATCAGTAGCATTATCCTCAGAAACATCTAGATTACCGATTGATTGAATATTGGGGACTGAAGACTAGCTCAGTTGACATATCAAATAAGCCATCACGGTGATCATAAAATTAACAATTATCAAAATATTTTAAGTTTTTTTTGACTCCTGTATTTCAGAAAGCTTTTTCTAATAAGATGATCATTTATCATAGACCAAAAGGATATGAGCTAATCACAAAGCCCTGGACTTACCTATCAATATTTAAAAGCTCATTATATTCATGTCTTCATGCTCTAACCTTGGAATGAGAAACATACGTCAGGAAATAAGAATCCAGTAGAACCAGAATAGAGTGAGCAAAGTAAGAATAATTGAATATGCTGTTGGAGATGTCAATGAATAGGAGAGGCAAATCATTTAGGGCATTTTAAAATAATTGAAGAAAATTTGGCTTTTCCTCTGTAGAACAGCCAGCCATCAGTCAATTCTGTAGAGTTTAGTTAGCTGACTTCTTTGAAAATGATATCTCTGGAAAACATATGGAGAACAGTCTGTTTGAAACAGGATATAAGAAGGGACACCATATGGAAATCTCTTCCAATAGTACAGTTAAGAGGTTCTCATGGCTTGGTCTAAGGTGGTTACATAGAATAGTGAGAATTAGTTGGATTTTAATATGTTTGAAGGTGGAACAGAGAGATTTCACTCCTGACGTGAGTGTTGGATATGAGGGAAACAGGAGTCAACTATAACTCAAAGATTTTCAGTTTTAATGGTTGTAGACAAATTATTCTGATAAAGATATTATTAGTCAGATCCCAAAGTCTTTCTATTATTATTATTCTTTTCTTTTTCTTCCACCCATGTAATTTTTTCTAAGTTTTGAACTTGGGAGTTTATAGGCGAAGTATGCAATGTCACAACAATCTTTGTTTAGTCAGCCTGGGTCTGGCTTTCCACCATGCACTTGTGATTTCTTTCTCTGCTGTGACATTTCAGCAGCCCACATCCAGGACAGGCCTCAGTTCCTGTGTTTTGTTGCTGTTATGTGTATGTGTGTAAAGGGGAAACTCTGCATTTATGGTCTAGGTTTTCTTTTACTTTCTTGTGTTCAAATAAGCTATGATTTAAATTAAGTATTTCTCTAGTTTACTTAATATTTTCTTCAAATTACAACATAGTGGCTCTTAGATAACTATGTGGTCTTAAAATGGCAGAATTGTTTTGCCTCCCCCCCCAAATTCTTAATAATCTTGAAGAGCACTTATTACCTTCATGTTATATATAGGAACTGAGGCTGTAGGAAGGCAACTAGGACTGTAACTGCCAACTACAAAGTTAACTAATTTCCCTCTAAGGGATGACCAAGCAGACTCTTTTATGAATATCAGTAAAATTGGCTTAAAAAGCCACTGGAGAGTGTCCATGCTAGTAAGTGGCAATGCTTTATTTTTTTACACAGATTCTGATATCATTAGACAATACTAAATTCAAAAATGAGTAATTTATTCTTAGGTGTAGAACTTATGGTGTAACATTATCTTCTTTAAATATCTAGGAGTAAAACATATGGAAAAATATAATCTGCTTGTAAAATATAATTTATGTCCCCGTCTTAATCCTGTGATAAATCTGCTTTTTAAAAATAATATGTTTATATGCCAGACACAATGGCTCATGCCTGTAATTGTAGCGCTTTAGAAGGGGGAAGTGGGAGGATTGCTGTAGGCCAGAAGTTGAAGATCAGCTTGAATAAGAGTGAGTCCCCATCTCTACAAAAAATAGAAAAAATTAGCTGGCTGTGGTAGTGTATACCTGTAGTGCCAGCTACTCAGAAGGCTGAGGCAGGGGGATTGCTTCAGTTCTGCAGTTTGAGCTAAGATGACGTCAGTATATATGCTAGCCCAGGTAACAGAGTCTCAGTAAGAAAAATAAAACTATATATATTATAAAAACTATAATATATATATATATATATATATATATTCTTCCCAATATCAAAATTGTATGTTTTATATTTTTTTAAAGGATAAAAATGCAAATAAGAAAAAATTAAATTTTCCTGAATTTGTATTAATTTTTCTTTGTCCATAGTTTTGCACATATAATATATTTTGATATTCCATATACAAATGTTACACTTGCATTGATTATTATTATATAACCTTACAAGATACAGAGGGTTTTTTTGTTTTTATATAAATAAACTTAATTGCCTTGCTTATGAGTATATTTATAGAATTTTTGTATAACCATTATCCAATTATTGAATATTTATGTCTCTTCAAATATCTTATAATATAAAAATCCTATAATGAAGTACTATCATGTATGTTGTACACCCCATGAAAGAAGTAGTGGGAGAAGATAGAATTAAAGAAGATAAACAGAGAAGGAGGGAGGGGGTAAGGGAAAGAAAACAAAAAAAAAAGGAAAGAAAATAGTGATTAGTTCTCACATAAATTGGAGTCAATTTTGACCAAAGTACATTACTTAAACATTAATTTTTAATTCAACTTGTCAATATGTTGTTTAGGATATTGCATCCTCATTTATAAGGAAAATATGTTTGTAATTTCCCTTTATAACAATATATTTTCTCCAATTTCAATATCAGGTGTATCCAGATCAAATAGAATGATTTTGAGATATTGCTTCTTTTCCTATTGTCTATAAGATTTGGCATGATCTGTTTTTTTCAAACTCTCTTTTACTTTTAATTATATAATATTAGTTGTCTATTTTTTGAGACAATGGAAAAAAATAAGAAGTCAACTAATGACTTCATACTGAGCCTCAGAGTCAAAGCATTCTATAATAGACATGCTCTTATTTGACAATGTGAATGTTACTTTCTTGGCATTATTATTATTAATATGGCTTAATTTTTTGATGCAGTAATTGTTTTCTTTTCCGAATATGTTTTTCTTCATTCATTCTTTATGTGGTTTTTGTTTCTAGTCCTTATCTTAAACATTGTTATTGTTATTACATTTTAAGCCTTTTTTAATTCTGTGAAGGCAAAAGGTGGAAACCTAATTAACACATGTATATGTAAAAATAATAATAATTTTAAAAAGACAGAATTAAATAAATAACATTGCTCTCAGGAAAAAAAATGGTATAAAGAGTGCAGCTTAACATCTATAGAAGTAGTCAGAGTACTTCAAGAGAATAATAATAGTGATGATGAGATGGGGATGTGAGAAAAGTTCATGAAAAGAATGATATAACGATATCTTACATCAAACTGAAGAAGTTATGAAGATTGTAAAACTGCGTTCTATTAGCCTGTGGCTGATTTAAGGACCCTGATGTGAAATCAACTAGAATCTGAGGTCTTCTCTCAGGGACCACCCAATCATCTTCAGCCTTATAGGCTCAAGAACTCCTGCGACCTATTTTCTGCTCTCTGAAATGGCAATATAACAACATGAGCTGAGCAAATAGAAGATAATAAGGCCATTAAATATCCAGTTAATTAGGGAAAAAGTCTCTTGACTGCCAATTTTTTTTCTTGACAAACAGTTTTACATAGATAGCCGGAAGTGTGTAGCCCTAAATCACAGGCACGGTTTCAGGGGGCTTGCATAATTATTCAATCATCTGAGGTAAAATTTCTTTAAGTCAACTAGAAGCTCTTTGTATAAGCAACAAGTTTCTTGACAATCATATAAAATTTGGAGCAAGTTATTTTTGTCAAAAAATTCATTTCTCAGCCAATCATGATGAAAGACAATACTAATTCTTGTTAAATGACTAAAAAGTTTCAATAGCTTTCTCTAGAGAAAGGCATTAAAAGTGGGCATATTTAAAAAGGGGACATTGCTACTGTTTCTCAAATGTAAGTAGCCTCATTTAACTAGATTGGAATTAACCATTAAAATAAATAATATATCCAAATGCCAGAATTAAAGCCCCCATGTCATACACTGAAAGGGTGGCCAAAATAATTTGTATTTCCTTCCATCAAAAGGTGCCACTTATGCACCCACTGAGTCTGTGCTACCTTTGTGACTCTTATGGCCAACAAAATTTTATAAAAAGGCAAATTCAGAGTCCTGGACTCGGGGCCCTTGCATAATTTCACCCTGATGGAATTGAATCTCTGTCATTGCCATATGAAAAAATCTGGGATAATCTGGGCTATGATAAAACATGCTATCAGAGGCCCCAGTTGCTAGAATTACCTCATCATTTTTGGCCATCTCAGTCCTCCCTGATGAGGCCACTGACATATGGTGGGACCATCTGATAACAGCTGAGTTTGGCCCCGGACCTGAAGGTTTGTCCGCTTGACTCAGGCCAAAGTCACAGCACACAGAATCAACAGTGACAGTAAGTGACTGACAACTAGCATTTGGGTGGAGTCCAGTTTTATTCCTGTCAAGATCCCTCCCTTAATACGAAATAATTACAAAATGTGATAACTTGGAGTAAGGCACAACTATATTTACTCTTAACTAGAGGGTGCCTTTGAACTCAGATGGAAGAGAGAGATTGTAAAATCAATGATCTGGATGTTGATTCCTTTACACTAATTGCTACATAGCTGATGAAGCCAGAGAAACAGACAAAGATGGAAATTTTAAAGTATTTTTCTTTGACTATTTCTTTTCTGGTCACTGACATCACTGCTAGTACATGCCTCTGCAATAGTTTCTCAAGGAATAAACAAAGTACTTCTCTCAGCAGTACTTTAGGGCTAACATACGCCATAGCAAAATTGTCAGGGCATTTGGTTATTATGCTCATGGTACATACCTTCATTAAAGTGTAAAGTTTTCCACAATTTTTAACCTGCATGATGATTGTAAATCCACTGGTTGCTATTCTTTTGACCTCCTCGGGAAAAGAAAATCCCAGGTGTCTGGTGACTCTTATGGCATCTGGTGGTAGAGAGTCATTCCAGTGCATGAAATGTATCATGTGCTTTGTAGTTTTTAAAATTTAGAGACAAAGATTAAGGTAATGGTCCTCTTTGTCTTAGAAGGACTCTCTCTTTCAATACTGATATTCTTAACATCCTTGCAAGAATTCTCCAAAAAACAATATCAGACAACTTGTGTATTGTTGTGGGTTCTAATAGGACATATATATTTAGAGAGAGAGAGAGAGACTTACTTTAAAAAAAAAAAAAGGCTAAGGAAGTGTGATGGCTCAATCCTAGCACTCTGGGAAGCCAAGGTGGCTGAATTGCTCGAGCGTAGAGGTTCTAGACCAGTCTGAGCAAGAATGAGACCCCAGCTACTAGAGATAGAAAAAATTAGCAATTAGCCAGACTTTGTGGTGGACATCTGTAGTCCCAGCTGTTTTGGAAGCTGAAGTAAGAGAATCTTCAGTCCAAGAGTTTGAGGTCACTGTGAGCTATAACACCATGACACTCTACCCAGGGTAACAGAGTGAGACTCTGTCTCAAAAGAAGAGAAAGAAAAAGAAAATTTTTGGCTCATGAGATTGTGGAGACTGGCAAGTCCAAAATCTATAGGAGTTCCGGGTAGACAAAAAAAAAAAAAAAAAGGAAAAGTCGATGAAGCAAATCAATTCCGAAGTCAGACCACTGTTTGAATTCCTTCTTCTTCTGGAAAGGTCAGTCTTTTTCTTTTAAGGCCTTTAAATGATTAGGTTAGGCGCACCCTCATTTGCTGTATAACGTATTTCACTCAAAGTCTATTGATTTAAATGTTAATCTCATATAAAAATACATATAGGGAGTGTTCTTAAATAAGGAGATTGTAGCTGTTCTTATCACATAAAGAAAGTTACTATATGAGATGATGGATATGTTTGGTCACTATAGTAACCACTATAGTAACCACTTCACTGTATGTGTTCTAAGACCTGTACGATAACATAGATTACCAATATAATTCAACAAAACAAAATATATAATAGAAATTTCTATGGTAATGTTAGAACAAATATCTGTGTACTGTGTTTTAGTCAGGTTGAAAATAAGATTCGCCTTCATAGCTCAGTATTATACTTTATCATAACAAATAATTTCATCTTCTTAAAGACTTAGTATTTAAAATCAAGTACTTTCAAAATACACTGTTAAAGCAAAGATATATATTATACAGGTACTTAACTTTGTATCAAAATTGTTAATTGCACCCAGAAATTATCTTCCTTTCTTCCTCAGTATTGGATCTTGCTAGGTACATAGTCATGCAGAATAATATATTGTAAATTATAATAGTATATTTGTTATTACGATATTTGTAGATATGTATCAAAATACGGCCATTGTAAATAATAAAAATGTACCTGTTGTCTTTCCCAAGATTGTTTTAATAGAAATGATGGGTTATTTAGCTTTCTTTTATCTAAATTGAATAGAGAGTAAATTAACATGGTAAATATGGTAAAGCAGGACCATGTCCATGAACTATTTCCTAACATTATAGTCCTATACTACCTTCAGATTGAATTTTATTGAATAAAAATATTTCCACATTGATTAAGCAATTTCTATACTTATGTTTGCTGTTCACAGGAAATCTAATCTTAAATGGTTCATTTATTTTGGATAAACTCTAGTGTCCAATCACAATGTGCCTTTCCATACTACTATACAAATCCTTTAACTCTGTAGAGTGGGCCACTAATTTCTTCTTCAGTAGTATTGTCTTTAAATGATATTTTGCAATACTATCCATTGTCTTCTAATTCATCTTAAATATATTTTATTTTCACTAGTTAAGAAAAGAGAAAAATTTTTTGGCTGTGCACAGGGGTTCATGCCTATAATCCTAGAACTCTGGGAGGACAAGTTGGGAGGATAACTTGAGCTCAGAAGTTCAAGACAAGCTTGGGCAAGCTTCTCTACTAAAAAATAGAAAAATTAACTGAGTTTTGTGGCCTGTGGTCCCAGCTATTTGGGAGACTGAAGTAGAACTATTGCCTGAACCCAGGAGTTTGATGTTGCTGTGACCTAGGCTGACACCCTTGCACTCTTGCCTGGGACATCAGAGTGAAATTCTATCTGAATTTTTAAAAAGGGAGAAGATTGTAAAATACATCTACAAATCAATATATCATCTATATAATGTGCTGATCTATCGTGTGGGATCGTTAGAATGCTCTTATTTATATAAAATGTCAAATAGCTTAAGACCTTTATCACATTTTAATGGGAATTTTTCTAACTCTGAAATTACCACATATAATAGATTTGTAAAAAACAATAAAAGAAGTAAAAGTAAAGCCATTATAATTCTTTTGTTGGAATAATATTACAGCATTTATAGTCAATGCTTTTATGATACTAAAGTTACACATCTATTCAATCACTTATTCATTTATCCAATAATTATTATGAGAGAATAAGTAAGACTCTTCTGTACTTAGTACAGACCCTGTGCTAAGCTGTGTGGATAAAAATATGAATAGGGTACAGTGTCTGCTTTCAAACTTCCAGTAACTTCTGAAGAGAAAAAATACTTATCATACCATGTATCAGGAAAAATCATGAAAGAATTAAGCATAGAACTTTAGTGTTGGCAACTTAACATAGGCTTTAGGAAGTCTCACTTCTGATGCCCTCCTGTAAGAAGTACAACTGGTGCTGTGATTATTGATTTCTCAATGCCTGGAGTTTTTCTTCTTTGCAGTTGCTGAAAGATTAAGAGAAGGATGGTGAGACATTCAGACATAGAGTAATGTACACATCCTTAATGTGAATCCACAAGGACTTTCTGAATTTCTTTGGTCATTATATGGCTACTATCAATTCCTCAGGAAGCTTGGCAGTCATTTATTTTCCTGTATGTAACGGTTTTGTGGTAAGAATAAATTCCTACAGGAGTTAAAAGTGTCACTTGTTTGAATTTCCAAGAATACTTCCCTCACATTGCAATTGTTAATGCTGATCTAATTCTCTGTCAAGTTATCTATGTCGCCTGGGTCAAGGAAGAAATAACGTAGAAAAGGTATGTCAGTATACTCCAAACATCATAGGTATGTCCCATTCTTTTCAGATTCTTGTGCCCTACTGGATATATCAATATTTCATGTTGATGAAAACAAATGGGAGTGAGGATGAGATTTGATCAGATTTGATGAGTCTTACAAGAGGAACTCGAACTCAGCAGGTGATAAAAGTGCTAAATGGCTGAAAACAAACTTCGGATATTTTGCAACCTTTGCAGATATATCCAGAATTTTTCATGATGCTATGGATGGAAAGAAGAATTATGTAAAAGTCTTTTCATCTATTCTCTTAGGAAATGTACAATTATTCATTTAGTCAAGAAAAGAGACATTTTATAATTTTAAATACAAGTAGACTTTGTTGTAGAAATATGAGCTACTGACTTTCTAATGAACCAACAAAAATTTATGAGTAGGATTTTCATTAACTGGTACAAAGTATTCCCAGATGGGAAGACAGATTCCCCATTTCAGAAAGGAAAAATGTATACCACATAGCTGCAAGAATGAGTATTGAAAAAACAGGCTTGTCCTACAATATGAGAAAGAATACCACAAGAAAAAGAGGAGAAAATATGTAGAGTTCTTATCTTCATATTTTCAAGTAGAGAGAAAGGTTGACCTTCTAAAAATAAAGATAATAGGAATTAGATAATTAATGATAATGTGTAGTGTTCATATCCAAAATGATGCAACATGTGGGTTGCAGCTTCAGCTTCTGAAATACAACCATATTCCTTTAATTTACCTTCAAATAACATGACAGGCCATGTTCATTTTGGTTATAGGATCCAAACTTCTTCCTAAAGCTGATACTCCCTCAACACACCTGCACTAATCTGCCAAGTTCTCGATTTAGCATCTAAGGGTGGCATTTTAAACTGCAAATACTAGCACTAATTATTAAATTACCCTCTATCTGTCTCCAACTTAAATATACCTCTCTTATTAATATGTATGAGGTATTGTTAGATAAATTCATAGCATATCATAGGATCATTCTACCTTCCTACCATTTCTTATTATTATATTATAATCTACTAGATAATGGCATTTTATATTTAATCTCAAAATCAGTATGCAGGATTTATTATAAAACTGAATATTTATGTATCAAAAAATGCATATGTTGAAACTCTAATCACAGTGTGATGGTACAATATTTGGAAGTGGATTCCTTGGGAAGGATTCAGGTCATAAATGTAGAACCCTCAAAAATGGGATTAGTGCCTTAGAAGAAAAGGGTAGAGAGTTGTTTCTCACTCTTCCACATAAAAGTACAAAAAGGAGTTTTCAGTCTACAATCCAAAATGTGGACCTTACCAGGAAAATTAACTTCAGTCTATTCAGTCTATGGCCCTTAGTTACAGCAGTCTAAAGTAAGATAGGTTCTTTATATTAACTGAAAGAATTATTTGGTATCAAATATTTGACTGCCTATCCATTTATAGATCATTTCAGATTTTCCATTATTCTTATTCACAAGTCATCATAAGACAAATTTTAATAATGGAAACCTGTTTTCAAATCCATTGATTTGATGATTTCATGCCTCCTTTATCAAATCCGTTACATGACATACATATACATGTGTTATATTTATATATTTCCATTTGATTGAAATGTTACTTAAGTTGTTCACTTGCACATATAGTCCAATTATTAATAATTAAAATAACATGTTAGTCAATCCAAGGAATTGTGAGAAAAATATTTTTTGTTTTCAGACACTATGTTTTGGAATGGATTATTATGTGTTGGTATATGACTGCTACAGAAATAGATAAAATAATACAAGATATTTGTGCTGCCATAGACCAAATTCAAAGTACAAGGGTTGAATTAGGAGGGAGGCAGCAAACTCACAGTGGTAGTATGGTGAGGGAGCTATTAAAGAAGGAAAGAAGGCTGGAAAATGACAATTAAGCATGTGCAATAATGAGATAATTGACATCTGATAACTGTGATAACTTGGAATGTGGGAAAATATACATTATGTACTAGTACACTTTGATAGTTGATTTTCAGGTAGGTCTTGTTTGGCTTTTTAAAATTGTCCATGATAATATGCAAGGGAGAGATAAGCTAACTAATACAGTAGTTTGAAACATAATTTAGAGATGATGCAATGATCTTTTAGGATTTTCTGATTTTAATCAGTTTTAGGAACTCAAGATTGCAATAAGTTACTGAGAATCTTAAGAACATTCTCTCACAGCAGTCTAACATGCTAAAGTTTAGAAAAGCATTCCTAGAGATAATTGTGGCTTTGGTTAATAAGTCATGCAATACAACGAATAAACTTCAGAAGAAACCTACAAAAGTTTTAATAAAGTTATATGGGTAAAAGTAATGCCACTGTAGACTGAAAGGGTCTTTCAGCAACTAGCATGCAAAAATCAGAAAGCTTGAGAAAGATACTAATCTACAAACACCTTTTTCTTTTATGAGAAAGCAGTCAGATCATCAGAAGGTAGTCTTCAGACAACAATGGTCAGAGGTACTGTTTCTGGGCAGAACATAGTCCTAATCCAAAATTTTCCATAACCCAAAATGAGGAGCGCTGTATAGCTGGTGGAATATCAAATTTTTTGTGGAACAGAGACTGCATGTATTTCTTATTCATGCCATTTTCAAATGGAAAACTATTACTTTTCCCTCCTGTCTTCATTGTACCTTGGGAGCATTCTGAATTGTTGGAGCCAAATCTGAAAAGCCACCTGTGCATACAATTTTAGATCACAAAATTCTGAAATTCTGCCATGGTTAGATAATATGCTTGGAAGAGTTAGGAGTCAACATGTGTATTTTGTTTTATTTGAAGGGGTCCACAAGATAAGTGGCAAATTTTTGTAGATCATTGCATTATGTTCATTTCTCTTTACATGTACATCCTTTGAAGCTTCCTTTTTGTAAGTTATCTTTTATTATATTAATATTAATAAATAAGAAGTAATTGGATTCAGAAGAAAATAGAGAAAGAAAAAATTATTTCAGAACTTTACACTAAAAGGTATAAATTTTCAAAAAGAAAATATCTATGTTCTATGTTAATTGAGCATGTAGGACAATACTACAGATTGGCCATTTAGAGGGCACTGCACATTTAAAAATATTTGCCAAAGTATTTTTAAGGCTGAAACAATTTTATAAGAGAATAAATAGTAAGCATAAAAATATGAACAACTCCATTTCTCTCCTTCATCCTGGAGTGGGAAGGGAAGAAGGGAAGTTTGATAAAGGGAGGGTAAACTTTGGGACCACACCTATGGAGCATAGTGCAAGGGTACAAGTGAAATTTGTCAAGTGTAGAAGATAAATGTCTTAACATAATAATGAAGTAAATGAGGCGAAAGCTATATTAATTAGTTTGATGTAAGCACTCCGAATTGTATAAAAAAGTCAACACATTGTACCCCACATATGCATAAATGTATTTATGATCTATGTATGTATGACTTAATAAAAAATAAATAAATAAATATGAACAACATGTACCTATATATAGGGCAATCTGCCAAAAAGTTTAGTAATAAGCTTTTAACCTTGACTAATTTGTGCAAAAAACAAAGTATGTAAACATGTACTTCCTAATATTCTGAAATTTAAAAAAAAGTGTTAGTGATGAAATTAATCTGTTTGTTCTCAGTAGTAACTACTATGTCATTACACTGTGCAAGAATCTGTCCTGGGTAATAGAGGTACTAACACCAATCTCTTTTTTTATATGGCTTACTATCCAGCAGAAGAAAAAATAAATTTAGGGTGTATCAAACTTAAAGAAAGACTGTAATAGTCTTATTTTTTTCTTTCATTATTTCAAAGTTTAAAAATATGAGACAAGATTTATAGCCAGAGTTGAACAAACTAATACACAGGGAGAGACTAGAGTTGTATCGCTAACAATACCTTAGCATGCCATAGAATGAAGTTGTGATATTTAATATTAACATCTTGTTACTTTTCCTTTTACTGTATTCAGTGGAAAAGTCTGTTTATAGATCACTAAAGCTATCTGACCAGTTTGTTACATAGCAAATGTTATTCCTAGTATACAGAATGGAGAAAATCTAACACCCTGACCAAGCAACTGTGGGTGAAGTAACTCCACTTCAGACTTTCTCTGACATCTTAATTTTTTTTCAGTAAATACTACAAGGAAGAGACAGAAAACCAAATGCTCTGATTTTAGCATGAGAAGACCATCACTAAGAAAAACATGGTTATAAACCCGCTGTCTTATTGCTGATTCTTAGTGACATAATGGTAGATTACCTAGATTCTATACTTTAAGACATAACTTAGTTATGGCAATCATTTATTAGAACTTGGGGTCATTTCCTGTAAAAAGGTGTTCAAATAAATTTTCCTTTCTCTTTATTTGTAATAAGATGCCAGGTATAAATGATATATTTGATAAATAGCCTTGACCACCCAAATGAAAGTTTTTATTTTACTAAATAATGATACACTTTGAGCCATTGAGCATGAATGTTTATTAATTGAACAAAACTTTATATTTCATCCATAATAACATATGTACATATGTGTACGCATATATGTAAATAATTTTGCACATATCTTTGATCCAAATAAAAATAATACTAAGAATGCCTGCTTAATTAATTAATGAAGTCGGTATATTACTGTAGAATTATTCCTAGGTGTTTTATATCCATTTCTCAAGGATTTAGAATAGTCAGCACCAGAAATGTCCTTGATATGTGAAGAGGTCTAAATTGGGATCCTTGTGATAAGATTTTGAATTTGACCATTTATATGCTAGAGATTTCCAGTACCCTTGATCAGTGTCACAGAACTTATCAGATTCAAAACAAGCTTATGGTTTGATCTAAAAGATTCCCCAAGGATGTGAATAAAGGGATTTCACATTGAAAAAATACCCCAACCCACTCGCCCATACCAAATGAAATATTTCAATCATGTCTCGAAAATGATTATGAGGCAGAAGAATTTCATAAAGTTTGTAGTTTTTCCTTTATGGTTTGCTGTTGCTGATTAGTAGAGACTCTTCCAATAGACCCTTGGTTTTTCTCTTCTCTCTCTCTGGGGTCTAGTTTATAAGACCCAACTTCTTTATTCAGGAGAAAGTAGTTTTAACAGATGAAGCAACTGTTATTAAAAATACTTTAAGTAATGTGTTTAGATGGGGCTATTATGAGGCTGAATGCTTATGTTTCTTTCAAGTGGCAGAAGTGAGAACCTTAGCGGCTGTTGTTATCTCTCAGCTCGGCTTTGAGGAAGCAGAACTGGCAGTTGATTAGGTCCTGCTCTCTTTACAGCTGATTGAGATGTAGGCATCACAGAAAATGCTGAGCCTTTGTGTAACTTGTTGCACAGGTTGATATTTCAAATCCCTTGTTTTTATCAAGTCAAGGTTTTAGCCTCATTTTATTACTGAGTCCTATTCTATGATACAATGGAAATACAAGATACATTTGCAATGCATCTTCCTGCCAGCCTTGAAGCCATAAACACTGTCATCATTACCACAGCAATGATATCACAGATAGAACAGTTTGCATATTTGATTTACAAAACTCTGAGTCTTCCTAGGATCAGGGATGAAGAGCAAAACAACTAATATACTGTACTTCCTCCCAAGATGATAGTATGTTACAGATGCTGAGTTGACTCAATCTTGAAAGTAAGAAGGGGCTAGGAAGTGTGCCTTTTACACTGTGAACCATGGTGGCCTTCTTACAGTCCAAGCTTTAACATTATAGAAATAGTTTATATAAAGAAAAAATACCCTATGTCTTCAGTTAAGAACAGCAAATGTAACCATCAGCTTTTAAATACAGCCTTCTGGTTTGAGGGTAGTCTTGTCACAGAAAAAGTAAACGCTAACTGACAATCTTATATCTGTTGAACTAGAAAGACATCTCCAAATAATAATAGTGTTTTCTTACTTTCTTGATATATTCAGTTGAGGTATTTTTGTACAAAAGTTATTTTGCAATACCTATTGCTTTGAGAATATTGAAATTGGTGTGAAACCATGTGTCTCTAAAGTTTCATTTGCCATTACTGCTTCTTCTGGCCCTTCCTCTTCTTTCCTAGGATTCTGCCAGTGTACAGTCGTTCCACCACAGTTTAATGCTTCTACAGCACGAGGAGGCCCTATGATCAGGAAGACCTCCCACATGAAAGTCTCCATCAAGTATCTCTTTTGATGATCTAAGGAGTCAAAATATTTTGTGCTCCTTGAAATTTGCAATAGATCACAAAGAGAAATGTCTTTGTTGTTATTCATATTTAAGGTTTGTGCAGTTACAGAAGCATATTGAGATAAATTCTTTTATTTAAAAAAAAATAGCTCTATTCATTTGTCCTTGAGCACTGAATTTCTCTAGGATAGTCTTGCTAAAAATTGGCACGATAGTCATTTTTGGGCTGAATTCATTGCTGTGGGGGTTGTCCTGGGAATATTACTACATTTAGTAACATCTGTGGCCAATACTCTATAGATGCAAATAGCACTTGCAATATTTGTAACCAACAAAATTGAGCCTGGTTGTGAGCAACTGCTCTAGAATTTGTGCTCCACAGGGAGCACATTTGAGTGAAAAAAAGTTTTTGAATTAGAGTTTATCTCAGCTGAGATTTTATTACTAAGTTTAACTGAGTCACCACTCTCTTATGTTGTCCACAGTGTAACTGACTGTCAGTAAACTCTCTGTTTCCCCCTAAAAATCCCAAATCTCATTGCAATGCAATCAGACTTGGGTGCCTCTGGCAATTTATTTATTTATTTATTTATTTATTTATTTATTTATTTTTTATTTTTTTTGAGACAGAGCCTCAAGCTGTCACCCTAGATAGAGTGCTATGGCATCACAGCTCACAGCAACCTCCAACTCCTGGGCTCAAGCGAGTCTCTTGCCTCGCCTCCCAATTAGCTGGGACTACAGGCGCCCACCACAACGCCTGGCCGTTTTTTGGTTGCAGCCGTCATTGTTGTTTGGCGGTCCCCGGCTGGATTCAAACCTGCCAACTCAGGTGTACGTGGCTGGTGCCTTAGTCCGTTGAGCCACAGGCACCAAGCCGCCTCTGGCAATTTAAATTCACATGTGAACAGACATGAGCCACTGCACCCAGCCTAATCATACTAAAGCACTTCAAAATTCAAATATGATTACACCTGTGACCCTGGCACTCTGGGAGGCTAGGTGAGTGGATTGCCTGAGCCCACTAGTTTGAGATCATCTTGAGCCAGAGTGAGACCTTGTCTCTAAAAATAGCCAGGAATGTGGCAGGCACCTGTAGTCCCAGCTACTTGGGAGACTGAGGCAAGAGAATCGGTTGAGCCCAAGAGTTTGAGAATGCTGTGAGCTGTGATGCCACACCACTTTACCGAGGGGGACAAGGCGAGACTCATCTCACAAAATGAAATAAAATAAAATGAAATTTAAATATGATTAAATATTTCTTTTAGCAACTCCAAACATATGTGGAAGTATACTAAAATACTTCCATATACTAAATTGCTGGTTTCATATACTAAAATACTGGTTTCCCACCTGAATTTCCTGATGATGGTTTTCTTCATGATTATATAATTGACAAATTGCAAAAAAAAAAAATTGTATATGATAAAATTAACAATAATTTAAAAATTACTACTAAATGCTTAATCATACACAGTCAGAAAATACATCAGTTCATTTATCTGAAATGTCCCAATATTTCACCCCCCTGATAATCTAAAAACATGTAAATATATCTAGCAGCTTGACATTCTAAGATATTTTGAGCATTTTTCCTAATAATTTTTTATTTGTACTCTCTCAATACAATATTGTAAATTATCATGTGAAATTTAAATAGATATCTTTCAGATATGCAGTGTTTCAAAGGTATAATCAATTAATCAGTCAAACTTGTTTTTAAAAATAGTAAGCTAGAACATTCTACTCCCTTCATAGATGGTTAGTTTATTTTTATCTTAGTCTTAAGTAAGATATTTTATTTTATTCTGAAAATATGATATATATATATGTGTGTGTGTGTGTGTTGATGGATGGTGAATTTGGATCTTTATGCATATTTAAGCTTTAAATCCTAGTCTGTGATTCAAATGAACAATGATGGCTTGAAAATAGAAGAAAAAAGTGATTTTTGGTTCTATTAAAAAAAAAAAAACCTAGGTTGGTTACCTATAGCTCAGTGGTTAGGGTTCTGGGCACATGTGCAAGGGCTGGTGGGCTTGAACTCAGCCCAGGCCTGCTAAACAAAAATAGCTGGGCATTGTGGCAGGTGCCTGTAGTCCCAGCTACTTGGGAAGCTGAGGCAAGAGAATGGCTTGAATCTGAGAGTTGGAGGTTACCGTGAGCCGACACACAGTGGCAATCTAAAGTCAGGAGCTAAGATGGTCAGCAGTTCTTGAACTTCAGTTCTTGGATAAGCAGCATTAGTAGCACCCGTGAATTTCTTGGGACGTGTATTATCTGACTCCACTATCCAAAGGCCACTGTCTCCATCTGCACCTCTACCTACTTAATGGTAAGAAGGTCTGGGTGTGGGACCCAGACATCTTATTTTTAACAAGTATTTCAAGTAATTCTAATGCATACTCAAGTTTGAGAACCAATGGGCGAGATAAACTATAAAAATCTTCCCGTAATTTACAATGTATGACAAAGAGAATGTACAGTCAGCTTTAATCTTTTTGTAGTTTTGTTTGCTTAAATTTTACTTTAAACATTCTTCTAAGTAGAGAAAAAAACAAAAAAAACACAAACAAATCTATATGTAAGATGGATTTTGAGTGTTCTGCCTGCAACCTGGCAATTTTCAAAAGTTATTTATATGCTTTTATGGCTTTATGCAGTTTTTCTTTCTACTTAAGAACTAGTGATAATTATGCCATTTTTCTTTCATTCACAGTTCTATATATTCACTTGAATCATATGGTTCAGGTCCTAACTTTATGAATTAGTCATTTTTAAGAATGTGTTATGTAATCTAATTTAAAATACTAAAGAATGAAGAATCAACTTCTGTGAGATTTGGTATGGCTTATTGACTAAAAATTTAATACTATCCCTTTTAAATAATCAGTTGCATCAAGAATGGAAGAAAAAGTATCCAATGTACTCAGCCCTAATATGAAGCTAATTTATAGCTTTCATATGAAGGCTAAAACCCAATTATAGCACAGGAATACAGGGATAGGGGAAAGGGAGGGGAGGGGTGAGGGGAGGATGGCTAGAGGGAGGGCAATTAGTGGGAACACACCTACGGTGCATCTTAGCAGGGTACTGGCGAAAGTTATTAAAGGTAGAGTATTAATGTCTTTATATAGTGATCAAGGAAATGCCATGAAGGATGTCTGTAACAGTGTGATCAAAATATTTCTGAATGTATATGAATCGTGCCCTGTGATTGCACCAATGTACATAATTATGATTCAATAAAATTATTAAAAAAAAAAAATTATTCACCATGACCAAGTGGGCTTTATCCCAGGATCCCAAGGCTGGTTCAATATACGTAAATCCATAAATGTAATTGGCACATAAACAAATTAAAAAATAAAGATCATATGATTCTCTCAATTGATGCAGAGAAAGCTTTTGATAATATATCCAGCATCCCTTCATGATCAGAACACTTAAGAAAATTGGCATAGAAGGGACATTTCTTAAACTAATAGAGGCCATCTACAGCAAACCCACAGCCAATATTGTATTGAATGGAGTTAAATTGAAGGCATTTCCACTTA
>CAUYON010001121.1:0-13351 GCA_963573935.1 Arctocebus calabarensis
TAAAGCTAGGCCAACGGGAAGTTGCGGTTTGGGCTGTAACAGGGAATGTGCAAGGGAGGGGAGGGGTCAATCCGGAAAATCATTTCTCTGTGCTGGGAGGAGGTGGGTAGATGTCCCCAGGCTGTGTTTTGACATTTAAGCCTGGCTTGGGCGCCCCTTTTTGGGCCCTCACATGATTCAGATTAAGTATTAGAGGTTATTATTAACCTACAGTTCTATTCCGAGCAGGGCAGTTTATAAGTGGTCATCTGTACTTGGCAATAATTTGTTTTCTCTCATCAAAATTAAGATTGTTTTCTGGGCAGCGCCTATGGCTCAAAGGGGTAGGGCATGGGCCCCTATACCGGCGGTGGTGGGTTCAAATCCAGCTCTGGCCAAAAATTCCAAAAAAGAAAATTAATTTTTTTCTGTACTGATGGTGGATGGTCTCCCTGCACATCTTTCTTAGCAACCATAAGCCCTACAAGTTGAGTCACAGACCCAAACTACCTGTTCTTTTAAGACTTGCTCTCAGATTATGCATAGTTTGCTCACTTTTACAGGATCACATTAAAACGTCTCTGCATCTGTAGCCTTGCAATGACACAACTGACATGGCATGTTTTTGACTGAATTCTGAGGGGCCTTCTTATTGGACACAGGAAATGAATACTGTACTGAGCAGTTAAGTTGCCCATAACACTTGCTTAAGATTACTCGGTCTGACCAATAGCCTAAATTTTGAATGGTTGGTCAAATTTGATTTTGCTAACTCACATCTTTGTTATGGAAGAGCATGAGCACACAAAGGTGTTACAAAACATATTGTGTGAACAAGCCCTTGAAGAGGCATAAAATGGAAGCCCCACAGATAACGGACAAAACCCCAGACACACTAGGGGTAACTGGCATTTAGACTGCAATATGGGCCTGCTTTTCCACTTTGTCTGAAGAATTGCAACAAAAACTATTACTGAAGCGGGCCTTGCCTGGTTTTTCGGTCTCAGTTCCAGTAAGAAGATGCTAGCATGTTCTTCCAGGAGAGCTTAAGTTCTGCAGAAGCGAGCCAAAATACTTACATGGAGTCCAACTTTTCAAAGCAGCAAACCGTAAAAGCTTAAAAGAAAGTGAAAGGCCGCTTTTGGCAAACGACTTGGACGTTGGAGGTCACTAGCTCAACATGTAACCCGGCTGCTAAAGGTTGTACCTTCCAGTTTCTTCGCTGTTAAGTGCCCAGCTCCTTCGACGACTCCATGGATGGTCCTAAAAAGGACCTTTGGTATTGAAACGAGCAAAGCTGAAACAGGCAGGCGTTTAGCCTCCGAAGCCGTAGAGGGTGCGTCCCTGGCGCTTCAGGGCGTACACCACGTCCATGGCGGTGACGGTCTTGCGTTTGGCGTGCTCAGTATAGGTGACTGCGTCCCGAATGACGTTCTCCAGGAACACCTTCAACACACCCCGAGTCTCCTCGTAAATGAGTCCGGAGATCCGCTTTACGCCTCCTCGCCTAGCAAGACGCCGAATAGCTGGCTTGGTGATGCCCTGGATGTTGTCCCGCAACACCTTGCGATGGCGCTTGGCGCCACCTTTGCCTAGCCCTTTTCCACCTTTGCCTCTACCAGACATGACTGCGTAGTCTGAAAAGACCTGTGACTGGTGGGAGCTGCTTCGCCCCAGATATACACAAACAACGGACCAGATTGAAAACCGAAAGTGCGGCGGCGGGAAGCATTCTAAACTGTCCCCGCCCTCCCGACATTTCGTCATTTGGGTTTTCCTCTCCCTTCTCTCTCCTCCACAGTCCCTCTGACTTTTTACTTTCTTGTCTTTTTTTTTTTTCGATCGGGAGAATTCAGGTCCCAGCCTGGAGCTTCCGGACTCTGCAGTGGTTTTCGCGATCTCGGCACCTGCGGGCCGGGAAGGCGCCACACAGAGGCTCAGAGGGGAGGTCCTCGGGTGGAAGTTAAAGGAAGGACATAATGGATGCCAGAGATAGGACCGAGAGAGCTCCAGCGCCAGATAATCCCGACTACAGGGTTCCGAACCGTGGTTACAAAAACTGCGGAGGAGCAGTTCGGGTAGTTAGGCTGGCGCTACGCGGCGACCGCCAGAGCTGCAGCCGCTGCGGGTGTGCAGAGCGGAGGGGGAGGACAAGCTCGCGGTGAACTCGAGTCCAGTCTCCATTTTGTTGTCCCGAGCTACGGTTCAGCTCACCCAGAAGAATCCCAGGAAAACTGGTCTCGGTATACTGCCAGACCATCTCACGCATCCGGTCAGCCAAAGCTGTGTTGGAAGAAGCGATGCAGTCGTCCCTGTGAACCTGGGGCTTGGGTTCCAGCACTCGCGGATACCAAACAAATTACGAGGGTGCTCACATCCCTTGGAGAAAACATGGCATTTGCACATAGCGTTTGCACATCCTCCTTGTACTTTAAATCATCTCTAGGTTACTTATGACACTCAATACAATGTGAATAGTCGTTTTACTGTCTTGTTTTGTTTGTATTATGTTTTGTTGTGTGTGTGTTTTTTTTTCTATAGACCTCTGTGGTCAATTTATTGTTTTAGACAGTTTTTTTTTCAGGCCACGCACGGTGGCATTTTGGGAGGCTGAGGTAGGAGGATCGCTTGGGGGCAGGAGTTCAAGTCTTGCCTGAACTAGAGCCACACCTGTCTCTACAAGAAAATAGAAAAATTAACTGGCTGTGGTGGCAGGGACCTGTAGTCCCAGCTACTCCAGAGCCTAGGGCAGGAGGATTGCTTGAGCCCAGGAGTTGGAAGTTTTGAACCCGGGAAAAAGAGAGAGACTCACTCAAAGGAGAGGGGAAAAAAAATTCCATGAGCAATTGGTTGAATCTTGCGAATGTGAAAGTCGCTGATACACAGGGTCGACCTTATATAGAAGAATGAGGCTATTCTGTACATGGGCTTTTACAGATCCTCTAATATAGCCTTGTTTTTAGCCAGGATTTGCCCGAACTGTCCCCGCCAAGGCTTCACGTGCAGCTAGCAAAATTTGCTTTTTTTTTTGAAACAGAACCTCAAGCTGTCACCCTGGATAGAGTCCCATGGCATCACAGCTCACAGCAACCTCCAATTCCTGGGCTCAAGCGAGTCTCTTGCCTCCGCCCCCCAAGTAGCTGGGACTACAGGCGCCAGCCAGAACGCCCTTCCATTTTTTGGTTGCAGCCGTCATTGTTGTTTGGCGGGTCCCGGGCTGGATTCCAACCCGCCAGCTCAGGTGTACGTGGCTGGCGCCTTAGCTGGTTGCTGAGCCCGAATTAGGTTTTGTAAGAGGACAAACACCTACCTCTAACTGTCCTATGAAACTGACTGGGGTCCTTTCTGTTAGCATGTTCATTACCTTATCAGGGCCCTGGAATCCCCGATAAAATGTTCTGGTTTCTGCATGAGAAAGAATTGGGAGTTTTTTGAAACATGTTTATTATTATCATTTTAAAAATCTATGTGCCCTGTTTCATCTCTCCTTCGGCTCTACCTTTTATGTGCTGTTGAATTCTGAATCTATATTCAGACTAAAAGGCTCCAGACATGTGGATCCACATGGTGTTTCTTCAGTCATTTTAAAAGCTCAATCTCCCCAAATCAAAATGTAGCTGGTCACTGGCGCCTGTAATACCAGCTAGTTGGGAGGCAGAAGTGGAAGGATTGTTTGAGGCTAGGAGTTAGAGACCAGCCTGGTCAACACAAGGAGACCCAGCATTTTACAAAAGAAAAAGTTAAAACTTAAAATCTCCATTATGTGACTCGTGAGAGTATTCATTATCTCCTTACTCTCACTATAAAGCTGGTTCTCTAGTCTGCTCATTGAATGGTGCCACTGTGTATCACCACATCTACATACCTAAACCAACTCCCTGGAATTCACAATAGATACCTCACTCTCCCTGGCTGCTTCAGGGCAAAGAAACAGATTTGCTCTTTTCTGACCCTTTAGCAACTCTTGTAGAATCTATAACATTATTTCACATCTCTTTGCATCTTAGTACTGCCCCACCCGTCATGTTCCTCACTAAGTGATTTTGCTCATTCTTTTTTTGTAAACCAACATGTAGTTCAATGCCAGGATAAACTCAATGATTGTTTATAAAATGAACAGTTTCTGCATCTGACTTTTTAATTTTTTTTTTCATCTGACTGCTTTTAAACACTAGCAGGAAAGAAAGATCTGACCAAATTGTGATGTAATAACCACCAGCCAAGGCTGACTGAAGTGATGATTTCTGGTGTCAGAGGGTACAGGACCCCAGGTGGAATCAGAGACATAATGTCTATGCATGTCGCTTCTACAGAGGATCAGGATGTGTTACCCCCCAAATATGTCACTTTTGCTTGTTTTGACCTGAAAATGTTTGAGTTCTTGAAATCCCTTACCTTTTGAAAAGCAGAGCCTTCTAAAAGAACTCAGAATTTTAACTTAATTGTCATAAATTCCCTGCAGGACTAGGAGCAACTCTAATTTCAGAAGCTCAACACAACATCCTAATAGATGTCACAAAATGATCCAATCTCCTATTTATTCTCTTAAGGGCGCATTTATCCAATTGTTTTTTCCAATGGTGTCTTTTCTTCCCCCTTCCCCTTTCCCTACTAACCTACCTTCTTCTTTTTCTTTTTTTTTTTTTCTGAGACAGTCTTGTTCTGTTGCCTGAGCTGAAGTGCAGTGGTATCATCATATTAACAGTTCACTGCAACTTCCAAACTCATGGGCTCAATTCATCTTCTTGCCTCAGCCTCCTGAGTAGCTGGGGCCACAGGCACACACCACCGTCTGCCTAACTTTTTTCTCTTGTTTTTGCAGAGACAAAGGATTTTGCTATGTGGCTCAGACTTATCTCAAACTTCTGGCCTCAAGTGATTATTACACCGTGAAGGTGCTAAGATTGTAGATGTGGGCCACCATGATGCACAGCCTAGTTCCCAAATTCTAACCACCCCTCTGAGTTACTAATCTCAGAACGCTCCCTTGCATATGTCTGATGCACATATCAATAAACTTGTGTTTGTCCTTCTCTTTGATAATCTGCCTTTTATCGGTCAAATTTTTAGGTCCCCAGCTGGAGAAGCTAAAAGAGTAGAGGGAAAAAGATTTTTTTTCTCTCTACAGTTTCAACACTCTTCATAGTCCGAGGGGCCTAATCACTCATCACTTAAAAAATACTTGTCTCCAAGATAAATCTTCCCTTTCCCTGTTGCAAGTAAGAGATAGTTTGAGAAAGGAATTCACACTCAGGTGTGACTCACTAGCTGAAATATTTGCAGCAAAGTATGACCCTCATGGTGAATGGTGGGGGCTTGAATCTAATTGGTGGAATGAATAAGAAGGTTATTTTTGAGTGGGGATGGGCTTTGATAGAAGTGCTAAATAGACTTTCCTCCTAAAACAAAGGGATTGGAAATTCTTTCCAGAGAAGTTTGGGGAAAAGTCCTATAGAATTTACCAGTCTTCCAACTAGTAAAGGCTTAACACAGGTACCAGCTCAGCAAAGCTTTTAGCATTTTTTTTTTTTGTAGAGACAGAGTTTCCCTTTATCACTCACGGTACAGTGCCGTGGCGTCACACAGCTCACAGCAACCTCCAACTCCTGGGCTTAGGTGATTCCCTTGCCTCAGCCTCCTAAGTATCTGGGACTACAGGTGCCCGCCACAATGCCTGGCTATTTTTTTGTTGCAGTTTGGCCGGGGCCGGTGTTCAAACCCACCACCCTCGGTATATGGGGCCAACACCCTGCCCACTGAGCCACAGGTGCCGCCCAGCTTTTTAGCATTTTTATCACACTCAAGCAACTACCTTATGCTAAGAAGAAAAGATAGGCAGTCATATTTAACTGTTGGTAGGAGTCAGTTGATTCCAACAGTTTTGTGGGGAATTGGCACCTGTTCTGCATTTCCTGTTAAATCTTAGTATCTTTTACCTGAATTACTTTACCTATCAGAATTTCTCTTTGATTCTTTACCAGGTCACAGACCTTCCTTCAAAACTGGTGCTTCTCAACTTAATAAGCTTCTTTAACAGTTCATTTAGACTCATTCGATTTGGTTTCAGCCTGCCTTTCCAGCTCTGTCTACTAACCATATCCATCCTACCCTCTCTAGCCACAGCAAGTTACTCTATGGATCTTGAACACATATTCCAATTTACAGGGTCTTCACAAGTTAAGCTTTTCATAAGTCCATTCTTTGAGGCTTCTGATATATGAAACAAAACAGAAGAGTTATACAATTTGGTGTATATATATATATATATATTTTTTTTTTTTTTTTCTTTTATTTGCTGTTTTTGGCCGGGGCTGGGTTTGAACCTGTCATCTCTGGCATATGGGGCCAGTGCCTTCCCCACTGAGTCACAGGTGCCGCCTCAATTTGGTATATTTTCAATGTTTATATTTATTGGAGCTCAGAAAATAATTCCCTCAAATATGCTGCTTTAGCAAGCTGAGTGCTTTGCAAATTGAGAGACCTCAGAAATAAGACTCAGAACCAAGGTCTTTCTCTGACCGTCTGCCTTCCTGTCTCTCTGATCCTCTTTCGTGAAGCACTGGAGGGATTCTGGAATTTCCTTCTCTTATTAAGAAAGCTGCTTTCCGAAACAAATGCAATTAGGGCTGGGCACCGTGGCTCACACCTGTAATCTCAGCACTTGGGAGGCTGAGGCGGGTGGATTGCCTGAGTTTAACAACAGGTTTGAGACCAGCCGGAGCCAGAGCTAGACCTCATCTCTAAAAATAGCCAGGTATTGTGGTGGGCACCTGTAGTCCCAGCTACTTGGGAGATTGAGACAAGAGTATCACTTAAGCGCAGGAGTTTGAGGTTGCTTAAGATATGAGGCCATAGCACTCTACTAAGGGTGACAAAGTCTCAAAACCAAAAAAAAAAAAGGAAAGAAAAAAATGAAATTGTTATAAGACCCCCTCCCTAGGCATCTCATCCATAACACTGAAAGATTAACCATTAGAAAAGAGAAGAGACTGGAAGTTGTTACCCATGCCTAGACAGACTTTTCTTCTATTCTTCTCAGCTCAGACAGATTACCTGGGGACTTTATACCTATATCTGTGTAATAAGACAACATTTGTTCCTATGCAGTTCCACCCCTCACCTTCTGGTAACTTATTTCATCCAGCTTCCAAAGAGAATCATTTACAAAATAATGTCTGCCTCCCAAAGTCATGCTTCTTTTCCCTATGAAGAGAATATTTTAGCCCCAACCATCTGGACCTCTGTTGAGCCTCATGCTTTGTACATGGTTTCCATGTTAATGCACATTAAATAAATTTTGTATGCCTTTTTCTCCTATTAATCTACCTTTTGTTGGTTCATTTTCAGCAAACTTTTAAAGGGCAGAGGGAAGCTTTCCCTTGGCCGCTGCAGATTTAATCAATGTTTTAACTATAGACAAAATTACCAGATTATGTATACCTCCATTAGTAGAATGTAAATTTTGAAGTTGTTCATGAATTTGAGGCCTATGTTCTTTTGGTTCTCTATGAAAGTCCTTGTTCGTTCATGCCTTTGCTTCCTACCTTTCTATATGATGTTTCCTTAGTCTACTTTGTCCTTTTATTCTGTTGGATAAAATTCTTTTTTTTTTTTTTTTTAGACAGAGTCTCAGGCTGTCACCCTGGATAGAGTGCTGTGGCATCACAGCTCACAGCAATCTCCAATTCCTGGGCTCAAGCGAGTCTCCTGCCTCCATCTCCCAAGTAGCTGGGACCACAGGCGCCCACCACAACGCCTGGCCATTTTTTGGTTGCAGCCGTCATTGTTGTTTGGCGGGCCAGGGCTGGATTCGAACCCACCAGCGCAGGTGTACATGGCTGGCACCTTAGCCTATTGAGCCACAGGCGCCAAGCCAGATAAAATTCTTTTTAAAGTTTTACCTTAAAAGTCAATTCCCCAGGTTGTTATTTTCTTCTTGCAGTTCGTATATGTACTAATTTGGGTATGTTTTTATTAATTACAGTATTAGTAGTTATCTTTTCATCAATATATACTATGCCTCAAGCTCTATTAAATTATTATACTTGGATTGTTTTACTTAATTCTCACCTGACTATGGGGTAGCTAATATTTGACTTTTATTTTACTAATGATGAGAAAACTATTGTCTTGTGAGTTTCTCAAGGGACGGGGTCAGAGAACTGTGGGCTGGAATCTTTTTCCACCACTTTCTTCATCTGTAAAATGATGTTTTTTTAATATGTTTTTCTCAAGGCTGTCAGTATTAAATGATTACACACATGCTTTTGATTAAAAAATTGAATGTTGGAGAAAAAAGATACCGTGGGACACAGAATATGCTGCCCCAAATATGAAGGATTGTTGAGTTGAAAACAATTAAGAAGCAAGAGATGCAGGAGAGCTCTCTGCCCTCCCTCTATTCACCAAAAAGCAGGAACATAAATTTACAAAGACAAAAGGTATCCTGCTGTAGGGATCACAGAGAACCCTGCCCTTTTCCCTTACTCTGGTTCGCTGAAAGCTCAATTCACAATTATGGTAGATTAATAAGAGAAAAGTTTATTTCCAAATCCCATGCGCATGGGGGGAACCACAAGTATGATTCTCCAAAATCTCAGTGCTGATAAGTGGCTTTTAAAAATGCCTTTTAGAAGGGAGGGGGGAGAGAAACTGGAAAGTGTAGGTGCAGTAAGTGGTTGCTAGGGAGGATGTGTAGATGGGTAGAAACAGAATTGTAGATTAATCCAAGAGACGGATCTGTTGCTTCAAATGACCTTAGGACCAGGTCTATTCGCATGCAGTAAGGAAGTCAGCAGTCTTTTCTGATTCTAAATCAGGGAACTCAGGTTTCATAGAGGAGAGGCCAGTGCTTTCTGATAAAAAATGGCCTTTTAACTTAAAATATTCTTTGTACCAAGGAATCATAATTTGGGGTGAAATTTCCTCAGCTCTACTTCACTGCCATCCACCTCCTCTTCTACTAAGAGAGCAAAAGTTAACCACTGAAGTCAATTTTGGCCTGGACCAGAGAAGTCTGCATTAACGAGCTTATTAATAAGCCTTTATCTGTCATTTATTTTCCTTCCCTGAAGTTGCTGCTCCTCAAGATGCAAAATTCTTTTACTTTGTCTTGTTACTTCTTTAAAAATTTGCTTTATGCTATATAACGTGGGATCTTAAGCCGCCTCTTTGAGAACTAATCATTCCTGGGTGTCTCTCCTATCTGTATGAAATATACATGTAAATTTCTGTTTTTCTCTTGCTGATCTGTCTTTTGTTATAGGGTCAGTTCCAACTAAGAACCTATGGGAGTTAAAGAAAAAATTATTATTATTCCTGTAAAGTTTATATGAAAAATATAAACTTTCCTTAAAATTAATAGTCCTTAAAATTTCTGGAATATATAGATTAGATCTCATGAGGATGGTTACTGAGATAAAAATGTATTTGTATAGCTTTAAAATACTATGTGTCCCATGTCACTTGATCTGTTCTAGTGGACATGCTATGTAGTAAAGCTAGAAATTGCATAAATTTTAAACCATTTGGTACAGGTAGTATGTAGTAAGTATTAAGAACCACTAAAAGAAGAAGGGTGCTAAGTTTTTTCTCCAATGAGCAAGATATTAAAGGAATGAGTTTATCTCAAAATGGGATAAGGCAAAAGTTCAAAATGCTACAACTTCTTGACTTAGTCCAGGGTTACAGACCACTCAAGATGAAACAAAATCAGGCTCAGGGCTGACCCAACCCACAAACCAAAGATTCAACCTGTCTTGACTGGGGATACCTATAAAATAACCTAGGGAGTATATGAAACCAAAAATTAAACACAAACTGTCTTTCTGGAATATCTATTTTTAACTCAGTTCATTACTTTCTCATTAAGAATAAACATAAGAACATACAAACCTTACATGCCTAATAATTCATTTGTTAAAATTTTCTTTTGCCTGCTTATTTCCTGTGTGGAAATAGTGCCTGTTCCTTCTGTGCTAATTGATGAAATTCCAGTTCTTAGTCTTCAAAGTATAGGCCCTGTTAATTAGTGAAAGGAACTTCAGAAATTTAAGGAAGAGAAATATTTCCTTTCTCTTTCAGCTGCAGGGGAAGCTTTCCTTTGACTTCAGAAGGTTCATTGAAAAATCGACTCATAAAAGCGCGGAGAAAAGATGTGTAATAAAAGACAAGGCTTTACAAATTTATTACTACCATGTGCTTGGGGAGAATTACAGAATGATTGTCTAGTATCCCAGTGGGGTACAGATGCTTATGTACCCTGCTTCTCAGAGGAAAGGGAGATGGGGAAAGGTGAATGACTTCAGGGGAATAGTAAATGATTTTTAGGGGAATTCCATGGGCTTGAAGAACATACAATGGCCTGAACCACAGATTTGTTGACAGACTTTAGTCTTCCTTTCTGTGACATGGGTTCAGTTAGTGAAAACTCAGGGAAAGAACCAGAGGTAATTGTTCTCCTCTTTGGTAGGTCCAGATTTTAGGCAGATAAGGAAACTTCAGCCTGTGTTTTGGCAGAGGGAGAGGAGGTGGGTGGAGAGGAAAAACAATTGTTCTTCTTGATGGGGCTGGTCTTTGTGTTGATAGGGGAAAAGTCTCTTCTAGCATTCTAAAGGCCTTTAATTCAAAATATTCACAGCAGGTAAAGTTTCCTTCACTCCTTCAAAAGCAGAGGTTCTTCTGCATCATAAAGCTGCTTCTGATAATGCAGTGCTTTGAGAACTTTCACAGGAATATCTCTCTCTGGTCCAGTGTGGGGACTTGGTAAAATTGAACTAATGTGGATCTGAATTCTGTTATTAAAGGTGACTTCTAAGGCAACCATACATCAGATTGTTGTGAGAAATTTTACCTATAGCCCTTGAAAGTTTATGATGATTGTCTTATTTAATTTGTTACCCTGGAATTAATATTTAAATTGATGTCTGTTTTCTGAGTAGAAATTCTGATAAGGCTTTTTACTTTGGAATCTTCTTATTCTCTGTGTTATAAAATAAGTCCTATGACTCTTAAATTCTATGTTGGAAAATAGAGTTTGAGAATGTCTTTGTTATTTAAAACAAACACATCCATACGTTATGGTCAAGAATGCATAAAGAAAGAATATTGCAAAGACATATGACCACAACACTTGAGCAGGTTCCCTTGGACTGGCATCCACACCCCATGGGGTAATTTCCCTTTCTGATGGGAAACAGTTCAGTGGAAACATTTGAGAAATAGTAGATGGTTTGATTACATGATGGGAAAATGCTTTTGTGCTTTAAAATATGTCCCCTAAGTGTTCTGAAATAAGAAATTTCATCATAATAATTTCACTCTTTTGCTTCAGACTATTATGCAGGCTTTGTTTCTTATCCGGGGCAAGCCATTATTTCTTTGGGACTCAGTTTTCTTATCTGTAAACTGAAAAAAATAACACCTGTTTCACAGAGTTGGGATTAAAAGACAGTGCAAACAGAAGAACTTCTAAACTTCTAAATTGAATAGTCCTCTCTATATGTGAGACATTATTACAAAATACCATGGAGAGGGACAGCATTTGTTCATATCATTTGTTATGCTTTTGTATAACATTTTAGATCTCCTGAGAGGAGGTTGCTTCTACCTATGAGAAACTCTTGAAGATATTAATTAAGTTAACAAATTTGAGGTTATGTTTAGTGCTCAGGAAATCTCCTTAAAATCACCTTTACTTTGACTCAGTGCCTGTGACTCAAGGGGCTAGGGCGCCAACCACGTACACCTGAGCTGGCGGGTTTGAATCTAGCCTGGGCCTGCCAAACAACGATGATGGCCGGGTTTGTGTCTGGCGTCTGTAGTCCCAACTACTTGGGACCCAGAGGCAGGAGACTCGCTTGAGCCCAGGAATTGGAGGTTGCTGTGAGATGTGATGCCATGGCACTCTATCCAGGGTGACAGCTTGAGGCTCTGTCTCAAAAAAAAAAAAAAAAAAAATCACCTTTACTATGACTTCTGTAGGAATGTGGTAATTCATAATGACATCATCAAGGCAAATTTTAAGTTTCTCAGGCCTGCTTTAGTTCTCAGGTTTGAGCTTTTATAAGGTTTGTATGTGATGATTTTTCAATAAAATAAGCATATGATTAAAAGTTTCATATTAACTAGTACAATTTTTCAGTATCATAACCATTGTTTTATGACATACACTTTTCTGAACAATACATACTTCAAGGCATATGAAATAATTAAAAGGCAAATAATCATCTCTCTCTTTGTAGAAGAGAGGCAAAATACTAAGTTTTTAAGCCTTATAAAATGCTATCTCTCTCTTTTTTTTTTTTTACAGTTTTTGGTTGGGGCTGGGTTTGAACCTGCCACCTCTGGCATATGGGGCTGGTGCCCTACTCCTTTGAGCCACAGATGCAGCACAAAATGCTGTCTCTTTATTGAAGAAAATGTTAATAATTCAGATGAATAATTTGCATTGAAACTTGGTTTTAATTTGTAATCTGGCTGAGAAGCACTTGACTACAGACTAGTCTATATTATAAAGGAGAATTTAACATTTCTGGTGTTATCCTTCTTTGACTTAGAAGCATTTCATGTGCAGGACCTAACTGGCCATCAATGTGGGGGTCAGGAAGAGTAAACCACATCCAAAGGGAATGATATCAGAGGCTCTAGTATCAAGTTGGTACGGATCAGCACTCTACAGACGAAACGGCTATGGCTCAGAAGTCAAGTAAATGTAAGTTGAATTTTTGATTACTTAACTACATATTGTTAAGCTTCAGTCATTATGTAATGAATGCATCTAACCTGCTGTGCACAGCTGTTAGCTGTGGTAGAAGTTTTACAGGAACAGGTAACTTGAAACGTAAGCTGAAAACTAGCTCATAGAAGAGCATGCTTGTATTCTAAGAAACCTATTAAAGTATGCAAAATATTTTACACATTGTATTTATAAAAGTTACATCAATTGAAAGGAAACGTGTAAAAAAATTCAATGATCAATAGGAATATAGAAAAGAAGGGATAAGGGGAAAGGAAGGGAAGATTCGCAGAACAATTTTCTGCTTCAGTCAATAGGATTGAATTTTAACCAATGAAATCACAAATCCGGAAATTCCTGATTTTTCAGGCCCAATGGAAACTAGGCTATGTTTATAAAAAGACTGCCTAGGTTCTTCTGTGCTAAGGTCACTGCTGTATCATGGCCCGTACGAAGCAGACTGCCCGTAAGTCGACCGGTGGTAAGGCCCCGAGGAAGCAGCTGGCCACCAAGGCGGCCCGCAAGAGTGCCCCGGCCACGGGCGGCGTGAAGAAGCCGCACCGTTACCGGCCGGGCACCGTGGCCCTGCGGGAGATCCGGCGGTACCAGAAGTCCACCGAGCTGCTGATCCGCAAG
>CAUYON010001122.1:0-13523 GCA_963573935.1 Arctocebus calabarensis
CCGCAGGATTAGACCGAACGAACACACGCAACCACTTGCCAGATCTCCACTGCTTTTGCCTTCCTCAGGGGGTCCAGAAGTCTCACGCTGTCTCCCTGTGTCCCCAAAGGGATGTTTCTGGGCAGATCTCGTCAGCCAGAGATTCCTGAAGTCTTCTCTCCCCAGTCTCACCGAGCCCAGTTGCAAGGAAGCTGTTACTCAGCCACCATCTTGGCTCCTCCCCCGCAAATTTCTTTAACATGTGAATGTCATTAAAGTATTTAATTTCTCTATCATGAATGAAACTAAGTTTAGCTGGATACAGGATCCTGGGTTGGAAGTTATTTTGTTTTAGGAGATTAAAAGTCGATGACCATCCTCTTCTAGCTTGAAAAGTTTCAGCAGAGTGATCTGCAGTCATTCTAATATTCTTCCCCTTGTAGGTTATGGTTTTCTTACATCTGACTGCTTTCAGAATTTTCTCCTTCATGTTAACTATAGTGAAGTTAATTATGATGTGCCTGGGGGATATCTTAATCAGGTTGAGTCCTGCTGAGGTTCTGAAACCATCTGATATCTGAATTTCAGAATCTCTTGGCATGTCTGGAAAGTTCTCTTTCATAATGTCATGAAGAGGAGCTTTGTACCTTGTGAAGCAATTTCGTCACTTTCAGGGATTCCTATAAGGCAAATATTACTTTTCTTCGAATTATCCTAGATCTCTCTGAGAGAATGGTCCGTTTTTGTTCTCTATTTCTCTTCCTCTTTGAGAATTTGGGAGTGTTCAAAAGCTTTGTCTTCAATGTCAGAAATCCTTTCTTCAGCTTGCTCCATTCTGTTACTGAGGGATTCTACTGTATTTCTCAGATTTATGAGGGCTGCAAATTCTTGCCATAATGTGTCAAAGTGTTTGGTGATTTTGTCTTTGAATTCCTTGAATTCTTGCGACAACTTTTGAAATACTCCTTGAATTTCTTCTTCTTCTTCTTTTTTTTTTTGTTGTAGAGACAGAGTCTCATTTTATCACCCTTGGCAGATTCTCTTGCCTCAGCCTCCCGAGTAGCTGGGACTATAGGCGCCTGCCATAATGCCTGGCTATCTTTTTGTTTTGCAGCTCAGCCAAGGCTGGGTTTGAACCTGCTACCTTCAGTATATGGGGCCAGTGTCCTGCTCGCTGAGCCATAGGCACCACCCATGAATTGTTTTCAGACTTTTTATTTATTTATTTATTTTTTGTCGAGACAGAGTCTTACTTTGTCACCCTTGGTAGAGTGCTGCGGCATCACAGCTCACAGCAACCTCCAACTCCTGGGTTTAGGTGATTCTGTTGCCTCAGCTACTCCTTGAATTTCTAATTCCCACTTTACCTCTATTCTATTAATCTTATTTGCAATCCAACTTCTGAATTCGATTTCTGACATCTCAGCCATCTGTTTATGAATGGGATCTTCAGTTGTGTCTGCCAAATTGTTCCTTGGGGGGTTGATCTACTCTGGTTATTCATGTTACCAGAGTTTTCCCGCTGATCCTGCCCCATGATTATTTTACAAGGTTTGGCTAGATGAGCAGATAAGGAGAAGTTGGGTTGGGGGCTCCAGGAGTAGTGATTAGCCAGCCCTTTGCCCCAAAGCTGGGACTGGTGTCATTCCTTTTCCCCTAGAGCTTTGCCAAGGACCCATACAGTGCTATGGCCTGAGAAACTGGGGAGGTACTTGGTGTGGTGGGGCTAAGTGGCTCTGTCTTGTTTTCAGTTGGTCTCTGTACTACCTTATGAATCAGTTACAATCAGACCTTCCCACCCCCACACCCAGGATACCACTTTGGATAGTCCTTGGGTGATGGGCCCAGTTCAAGAGATCCATATCAATTGTCCCACTGAGCACTGGTCTCTGGTGGGAGAGTTCAAAAGGTCTCTGCCAGCTGTCTGCTGGCAGCTGAGGTATGACTTGCTCTGGTGCTCTGTGAGGTCAGAAGGACCTACCCAGCAAATAAATTAGTCTGGGAAGGTTGATGCCTCCTTCCCCACCTTGCAACTCTGTCATACCCAGTCACTGGTAACCCCACCGGGCTGTGACCCAGTTCCCTCCAATGAGCAGATACTCCAGGGGTTTGTTCATTCCTGAGTCACAGGGAGATCTATGTCTCTTCAGTCAGGCCGCTGCTCTTGCCATTATCTGGCAGTGGGAGGTGAGGCCTGACAATCTCAGGTGCTTAATGGAGGCTGGACTGGTTCACTCAGTTTCGGTCCTGTCCCTGGTTGATGTTGCTGACAGAACAGAACAACTTTGCAGAATTTGTTTCTGTCCTAGCTCTATTCTCCTATGCATCAGATACTGCTTGAGTTCACAGAAACTGCAACTCAGCCCGGTCTATGCTGCTGCCCAGTCTCAGCTACAGTCTGTGTTGGGGTGGGTGCGGTCAGAGCTCACACTCGGCTGTCAATTCTAGCCTCTGCCTGCCTGCCCTTGTCTCAGCTATGATCCCCTGAGGGCCGAGTACGTCTGAGGCTCAGTAAAGCAGTCCTCTGTGTCAGCCCCATCCTGGGAGTCTGCTGTCTCTGCATGCATGTAGTTTAGTCCCCATGCTCCACCCAGGCTGGTACCACCTCAGGCATACCCCTTACTCATGGGTCCTGTGTTTCTGTCCCAGATATGTTCTGCCAGTGGCTACCACCAGAGAAGATGCCTGACTTCCTCTGGTTGCCCAGAGAGACAGGGAGTGTCCTTTCAAAATATCCCCAGGGGTGTGAGCCCTATCGTTCCCACTGCTATGGCTGCTCCTCTGTGCCTTGAGGCACTGCCTCTCCTGTACAGTTCCCTCTCAGTTGACTGTCTTCTCCTTACTCCTGTGCCACAGAATCAGCACAAATCAGCAACAGCCCATGCCCTGTCCATACCTCTCGAGAAAATGCCCAAGAATTTGGATTCCATGGGGGACAGCGTTTCATACCTAGGGGTGAGATTGGAGGGGAGTGCTGGGAGTTCAGAATTGCAGTTAGAGAATATATACAGTTTTATGCCTGGCAGGCGAGTGCCATGGCACCCTAGTGTGGGAAGGAGGTCTGTTTTTTAGAGGGTCTCTTCTGTGGGATAAAATGGGAGGATATTTGAACTCTGTTCACTTGTATGGAGGATACTGCAAGCCATGCTCCTGGGGGAGGGGACTCCCATCTGCTTGGCAATGGATTGTGTACATTTTGTTTGTATCCTTGGGGTCGCAGCTTGCCTCAGCAAGGTTGATGTGTGTTCTTCAACCTTCTCTCTTGGCTTAGCTCCAAACCATCAGCTTTCTTGCTAAACTTCTGTCCTTTAACTCTCCTTCTGGATGGCACCAGTTGGCCATCTTGCCTCTGCCCCCTTTGTTTCTTTTCTGAGACAGAGTCTTACTATGTTGCCTTCAGTAGAGTGCCATGGCATCACAGCTCACAGTAACCTCAAAATCTTGGGTTTAAGTGATTCTCTTGACTCAGCCTCCCAAGTAGCTGGGACTACAGGTGCCTGCCACAATGCACAGTCATTTTTTTGGTTGTAGTTGTCATTGTTGTTTGGCAGGTCCAGGCTGGGTTCAAACCCGTCAGCTCAGGTGTATGTGGCTGGTGCTCTAGCTGCTGAACTATAGGCGCCAAGCTCACATACACTAAAATCTTAATTAAAAACCTCCTGAAAATTTAAATCAGGGTGGCATCTATTTGCCTTGCTACAGGCTTATACAGTGTCCATCTCTTTAAGTTTCAGCAGATTTTTTTCCCCAGAAACTCTGCTTGTTAATTTCTTTCACCATTTTCCCCTTCATCTCTGGACCCCAGGTGGTTGAGAAAGTCCCTGCTTGGGGAATTCTCAGTCCATCATGTGGCCCCCTACTGCCCATAACACAAGCTCTATTCCATTTGACTGGCTTAGGAACAGATTGTGAAGATGACCACAGCAAGGAGGTTTACAATGAGGTGCACATGGTGAAAAGGGGGATGAGACTCAAACTTGGCTCAGCAGTTCTCAAAGGGTCAGAGAGAGACATAGTTCAGGAAATGGAAGGTTCTGAGGCCTTTCTTTTGAGAGGGTTATCTGGTCCCCAAGTTGGAGTCTGCAGACATGCTATCTTAAGGTAACATTATAACATCTCCTAATATTTGCCTTTACCATTTCTGTCATCACTGACAGTCCCTACCCCACGTATCTTTCTCCTCCTATCCTCCCTGCTTCTGCATAACTTCAACTTGCTTACAGCCCCTGCTGCTTCAAGGCACCCCTGTCATGTGTACCCTTAGGACTTGGGCTCTGTCCACCAAATATTCCAGATCAAATTCCTGACAGACTCCATTATCCCTTTTTTAGTAGAGTTTTCTTTCTCCTGCCAGAACACCTCGTGCATCAGGGTCCACCGTAGTTCAATCTCTGTGGCCTAGGAATGGCTTCATTGCATACTGTCTTAGATAATTCATTCTTTGGAAAGCCAGCCATAATGTCACAAGGACATAAGTGACCTTGTAGAGGTCTCAAACAACCTTGTAGAGAGGTCCATGTGATGAGGAGCTGAGTCCTCCTGCCCATAGCTGGCACCAACTTTCCAGCCACAAGACTGAGCCATCTGGGTAGCACGTCCTCCAGTCCATGGTCAAGTTGGATCACCTCCAAGCTGATTTCTTCACTGCAATCTCGTGGGGAGACCCTATCCAGAATGGCCTCAATTTTTGACTCATAGAACTGGCAGAGATAATAAAAGTTTATTTTTATGTCACTAAGTTTCATAGGAATTTATCATGTGGTAATAGATAAATAATACTAAGTGGGTTTTGAGAAAAATAGGCTTACTCTTGCAAGGTACAAGGTAAAGTATAAGATCTTCAAGCAGGGGGAGATTAGCTGTGGATAATAGGAGGACATTCGGCTCCTTCCTACAAAAGAAAAAGAGGCTAAGAAAGACAGAGTTTGTATCCTCAATTTCATCTGGGTCCACCCAGATATCAAAGGTCCAGATATCCTTTTTTTAAGTTAAGGTTTCCACCTTTTCTCAATAAAAAAGCCTTAATTTTTACATATAAGACTTGGTGAGTTTGGCAATTCAGCTCACATTAAGATGTTGAGATAGGACTTGGTGTTACAAGAAATGAAAATTTCTTTAAAGACTGCCATTAAAACTGTCATGTCTCTGACCATGACTTAAGCTGAGCATTTAAAGGACTGAGTTTATCATTTTCTTCATTTCTTCCGTGAAGTTAGACACAACCATCCTACTGTTGCCACTCATCCAGGTTCATCTGCCCACTGTCCAGGGAGAGCAGGTGTACAGCGGAGAAAGTTTATTCTGCACTGTGCTAACCAGGGAGACAGAGTTATTTCTCAAATCCACTTCCCTGTGAATTGGGGGAACAGTTTTTAGAGATAGTTTGGTGGGCAGAGGGTTAGGCAAACAGAGTCTGGTAAATGGTTTCAGGGTAGAATCAGTCATCTTTTGGTATGGGCTGCCGCCTGGGTGAGTCAGTCAATACACTAGAATGTAGGACCTGGAAGATACCTCAAAAACTACCCTTAGGTTACAAACAGGTAGTGTTTTATATGGAGAAAAGTTAAGACTCTTTACAGCTACCATCTGTGCCCCCTAGAATAGCAATTATAGACAAGCAAACAAGGGGACAATGACTATTATCAAACAAATGAGAGGAAAGTGGATGATTATGATCATTATTTTAGCTAGGCCTGTTCTATTACAGAGTTTTGGGGGCCTTATACTAGCTCTCACCTTGCACCCCGTAATCAATTTGCAAGGGTAGCTTCACTACTATGTGACCCTTGAAGTCACTGTCATTCTTCCAACCAGCAAGTGCAGAGCCACATGGTCCCAAGGCAGTTGCTTTAGTTGGCAGTCCATCACGATCAATTGCAGGTGATAATCAGATTAATCATGATGCCCCTGCCTGTTGTGGGTTATTATTACTAGCATACCATTTCTCAAGGACTCCATAACTGCGTTCAAGGCCAAGGACATGACCAAACCAATCGCAGAATTCTATATTTGAGGATCAATTTCCTGGAATCATTCCTGATGTCAAATATTGAATCAGTCAGAGTCAAGTCAGGGAAAATTGTATCAGTGTTCTCTAAATTAAATTATCTCTTTTGAAGAGATTTAAAAGGTAAAAAGCAAACACAGAGATATCAAAAAGTGGTAACTACAGAAAGGCGACATTACCCTCTGAACTTGCTATTTTTTTTGTTTTTCTTTTGAGAAGGGTCTCACTCTGTCACCCTGGGTTGCATGCCGTGGCATCATCATCTCTCACAGCAACCTTGAACTCTTGGGTTCAAGCAATCCTATTACCTCAGCCTTAGCCTTCCAAGTACCTGGGACAATGGGTGCTTGCCACACACCAGGCTAATTTTTCTATTTTTTTCATAGAGACTATGGGATCGCACTTTTGTTCAGTCTGGTCTTAAACTCCTGAGCTCAAGCAATCTGCCATTTCAGCCTCCCAGAGTGCTAGGATTACAGGTGTGAGCCACTGCACTCAGCTGCTATGGTAGGAATGGTATGAATGTCCCTCCAAAATTTACATGTTGGATGTCAATTCTCAAGGTAATAGTATTGAGGTGGTGCTCTTGGGGTGTGATTAGGCCAGGAGGACACTACCCTTACAGATGGGATAAGTGTCCTTATAAAAGGATTTGAGGGCTTGGCACCTGTAACCCAGCAGCTAGGGCACCAGTCACATACACTGGTGACGGGGGGAGGTTCTAACTGTCAGGGGCTTGCCAAACAACAAAGACAATAAAATAGCTGGGGGTTGTGGCAAGCACTTGTAGTCCCAGCTACTTGGGAGGCTGAGGCAAGAGAATTGCTTAAATCCAAGAATTTGAGGTTGCTGTGAGCTGTGATGCCATGGCATTCTACCAAGGGCGACGTAGTGAGACTTTGTCTCAAAAAAAAGATTTGGGCAGTGTCTGTGGCTCAGTGAGTAAGGTGCCAGCCCCATATATCGAGGGTGGTGGGTTCGAACTCGGCTCTGGCCAAACAGCAACAAAACATAGCTAGGCATTGTGGTGGGCACCTGTAGTCCCAGCTACTTGGGAGACTGAGGCAAGAGACTCGGATAAGCCCAGAAGTTAGAGGTTGCTGTGAGCTGTGACATTACAGCACTCTGCCGAGGGTGACAAAGTGAGACTCTGTCTCTACCAAAAAAAAAAAAAAAGATTCGAGGAGAAAGTTATCCCTATCTTTGCCCTTCTGTCCCTTTTGCCATGTGAGAACACAGTGGCTGTCCCCTCCAGAAGATGCGGCAACAAGGTACTGTCTTGGAAGCAGAGAGTGAGCCCTTACTAGACACTCAAATCTTCTGATGCCTTGATGTTGGACTTCCCAGTCTCCAGAGTTGTGACACATCAATTTCTATTATTTATCAATTACCCAGTCCAAGGTATTTGGTATAATAGCCTGATCAGACAAAGACAGGGCTTGAGAAATAAAGGTAAGAAGATAGAGTTATTAGAACCTAGATTTTTGGAGGAGGGGCTCTATGGAACTGGGACTCAGAACTTTGGGGCGGTGCCTGTGGCACAGTGAGTGGGGCACTGGCCCCATATACTGAGGATGGCAGGTTCAAACCTGGCCCCTGCCAGGTGATGTGGCAGGCACTGAGGTAAGAGAATTGCCTAAGCCCATGAATTGGAGGTTGTGATGAGCTGTGATGCCACAGCACTCTACTGAGGGCAAGACACTCTGTCTCAAAAAAAAAAAAAAAAAAAAAAGAATATTTATTTACCTTTTTTTTTATAGAGACAAAGTTTCACTTTATTGCCCTCGGTAGAGTGCTGTGGCGTTACACAGCTCACAGCAACCTCCAACTTCTGGGCTTAGGCGATTCTCTTGTTTCAGCCTCCCGAGTAGCTGGGACGGCAGACGCCCACCATAATGCCCAGCCATTTTTTTCTGTTGTGCAGTTCTGCTGAGGACAGGCTTGAACCTGCCACCTTTGATATATGGGGCTGGTGCCCTACTCAATGAGTCACAGGTGCCGCCGTATTTACCCTTTTAAAATTTTATATATTTCTAACCTGTATATTCTAATACTTTCTGTTTTATCTTTGGCCACTACCCTACTTCATGTGTATTTATACCCATAACATCTTCCTCGGTTGTGCTTTTAATGTACATATTGTCCTATCTTAATCCTCTTTAGTGCTTTTAATTGTAAATTCCAACTGTTGGGCAATAACTTTATTACTTTTATTTTCTTTTGGATTCAAATGCCTGGTATTTTTGTCCATCTTTTTGTTTTTCACTGTGTTATTATTATTAATATTATTATTTTATGTGTGAAAAAAAGAACTTTGAGAATGGGGTGCATATCTGGTTAGGGGAGGAAGATGCAATGAGCTTGTTTCTGGAAGTGTGGGAAGAAGCTGGAAAATGGGACCAGCTGTTGTTGCTGGGGTAAAGGGCCATCTCTGAGTTACGCTGACAAGACATAGCAAAATAGAAAAGCAAAAGTCTTTTTTCATCTGTCCAGCTTCCTAGTCTCCCTCAAGTGCCGTCCACGTTGGCAGCACCCAACAGGGAGCCGCTGGCAAAGGAAAAATTAGTCTGCAGAGTCACAGCCTCACATCACAGAGAGGGTGTAGGAGGTGGGTTCGTTGTAGGTGAGTAACCTGACTACTGTCCCTGGCAACCCATGGCATCTGAAAGCCCTGCTCAGGATACTGACATACAATAACCCCACCATATGGGAATTTTACTTAAGGTTGGGGCTTTCCTGTTTCAGGAAGATGAGGCCTGACACAGAAAGAGAATCATCTGAACACCAAGAGAAGGAGGAAAGGCTTTATTTCAGCTGATGGAGCCACAGCTGACTAGAGTGCAAAGATGGCCGTGCTCCCCAGCTGGCTCTGTCCTTTCCCTTTTATCTCCAGTCAAGGGCTCTTTGTCCACAGGGACCCTTTTCATTGGTCAGTTTGAATTGAGCTGGAGAAGGCAGGCTCAGGCTTTTTACAGAAGTGGAAGCAAGCATTAGTTTCCAGGTCCCAGGAAATTAAGTTTCTACAAATTCCTAACAGCTGAGTCACCACCGGGGAGAACCTTGCAGGGGTCCTTGTGTCCTTGGGAGCTCCATGAGAAGACCTCTGTTTTCTCTGACCTCACTTTTCCCAAATATCCTCTCTTATCCTGTTGTAGGAAGACGAGGCCCAAAGAAGAGAAAGAGCAACCTAACACCAGGTTTAACAGAGGAAGGGCTTTATTCACCAGCTGGGAGCTTACAGCATAGACGAATTCCAAATGGCCACACTCCCTGTCTGGCTTGATCTTTCCCTTTTTATTGACAGTCAAGAAATTCCACCCCACAGGTACCCTTCTCACTGGCCAGTTTGAATCAAGCGGGAGGCGCTACTCCAGCCCCAACAGAACTGCAGGATTTCACAGAACTTGGAAATTTCCAAGTTCCAGGAAGTTAAGTTTACAAATTCCTAAGGGCTGAGTTACCATGGAGAGGACCCTGCAAGTGTATCCTTGTGCTCTCCTTGAGAAGACCTGTTCTCCCAGAACTCACCCTCCTTGGGTATCCTCTCTCATTCCCTCCTTTTGAGACTCCAATATATTTTAATTTGGGGTCTAAATATCAGCTTGTTTCTGCAGGTGCCGATATTAATTACTTTTTAGCACTGAGGTCTTAGGGACTATGACTTCTTGGATTCTCTACTCAGGCCTTAATAGTACCGTGGTGGTGGGCTAACATACATATGAGTTTTTACTTTTCTCTGTGACATTTTCCCCCCTTTTCCCAAAGTCCAAAGTCCAACTAAGACAAGTCCCTCAAAGAGTTTCCTCAGGCTTCAGCCGTGCGTTGACCAGCCATCTCCCAGTATGTGGCTGGAGCAGGGCATGCTGACTGTCCTAAAAGTTACCTTTACTTTCCCAAGGGGCAATGAAGTCCTATTCAGCCAGCTGTGATGACTCCAGGTGAGGATTCCTTCTACCTTCACTGCTGTGCGTGTGGTCAGGATGATGGTGGAAAGTCCTCTCTACCTTGGTCTCAGGGGGACCTAGACTTGGTCTGCTTGATCCTCTAGAGAAAAAGGACGTACAGACACAAAAGACTAAACAGAATACAGTTAATTACTCCAGTGGAGATTTTTCTTGCTATTCTTTCTAGGGTTCTTGTCTATTCAGTTCAGTTTTTCCCAGTTCTTTTAGGAGTTCCTGCTAAATTGTAGTGGATTGACAGAGGCCTCTTTGAACAACAGTGGCAAGGCTTGTATTCAATTAAGCTTTGCTTCCAGAGTTTACCAATTTCTGCTCTTATGGTTCTGTTTATGCACTTTATCCTAAGCTTTGAGGCCTATAAGTTATTCAAAACTTTAGCTTATTATTTGCACTATTTGTTATGAAGGTTAGCCCATTGTCAAATTTAAACCAGAATGGCAACTTAAACCATGGGATGATTTTTCTGGGCAATACTATTACTACTTCAGGAGTCCTTTTTATCCTGGTGGGGAGGCTTTTACCTCTTCCAAGTCTGATAGACCATCACCAGCAAATATTTGTTCCCTCTAAACCTGGGCATTTCAGTAAAGTCTACCTGGAAGACTTCGAAGGGCGTTGCTCCATATGACTGGATTCCTGGGAGTACCATCAGTCCTTGGCGCACGTCAAACTGGCTGTAGGTGACACAGTGTAGAGTGACAGTTTGGCCAGGGCTGCCAGGTGGGAGAGGTAGAAGTACCGGCCCAGCAACTTTGTCAAATACTCCTGTCACCACGGTGGCTCCTAGAACCTGGGGGACTACTACTCATCCGTCTGGCATCTTCATCCATCCTCTTTCTGCTTCCTGTCTCCCCTCCACTACCAATCATTCCTCCTCCTCCAGGGAGTAGATGGGGTGATCTCCAGAACCCATGGGATGAGGGGAGCCACTTGTGACACCTAGAATGTCACAAGTGGCTCCCTTCTTGTGGGATGCAGCCCTTTTTGCCTCAGTACCGACCCTAGTGTTCCCTTTAGTGATGGTGGAAGCATCTCTTTAATGTCCATGACAGTGCATCACTGTCACTTTCCGGGGTTTTAATATTGCCTCTAGCAATGGAAGTATCTCTTGCTGATACTTAATGTCCTTTCCCCCAGAATTTAATAGTCCCGTCTCCTTGTATGATGCCCCACATACTTGGAGAGTCAGAAAAGCATTTACATTTTTCCTTTGACTTAGTTCTTTTTTTTTTTTTTTTTTTGAGGCAGAGCCTCAAGCTGTCACCCTGAATAGATTGCTGTGGCATCATAACTCACAGCAACCTCTAATTCCTGGGCTCAAGCGAGTCTCTTGCCTTTGCCTCCCAAGTAGCTGGGACTATAGGCGCCCACCACAACGCTCGGCCACTTTTTGGTTGCAGCCATCATTGTTGTTTGGCAGGCCTGGGCTGGATTCGAACCTGCCAACTCAGGTGTACGTGGCTGGCGCCTTAGCCCATTGAGCCACAGGCGCTGAGCCCCTTTGACTTAGTTCTAAAGCTCGAGTCAAGGCAATTAACTCAGGCTTCTGAGTCAATGTTCCTTGGGGTAGGGGCTTAGCCTCTACAATCTCTGTTAAGGTGACCACCATACCCAGCCCTCTGCTTACCTTGTGCCATCACATAACTGCTTCATCTACATACAAGTCCCAGTTTACAACTGTCCAAGGCTGGTCATGTAAGTCAGGTCTGCTAGAATACACATTATCTATAACTTCCTTATAGTCATGCTCAGTCTCTCTTCCACTGACTGGAAGGAACATGGCTTGGTTCAGGGTGTTCACATTAGAGAGCCAAAAATGTCCTTTAGTGTCCATTAAAGTGACCACAGAGTGGGGTACTTTCACTCTGAGATCCTGCCCTAGAGTCAGCTTGTCAGCTTCTTGCACAAGGAGAGCAGTAGCAGCTAGAGCCCATAATCATGGTGGCCATCCTTTTGCCACTCCATTCAACTGCTTAGAGAGGTAAGCTACAGGCCTTGGCCAGGACCCAACCAGCTGGGTTAACACACCTACATACATCTTTCCTCTCACTGAGATATACAGAGTGAAGGGCTTGGCCAAGTCTGGTAGCCTCAATGCAGGTGCATTTATCAGCCTCATTTTTAGCTGGGAGAAGGCATGTTCCTGTTCTCCTCCTCATTATAAGGACCCTCCTTCCTCTCTTTTAGTTGCCTCATACAAGGGCTTAGCCAAGACATTAAAGTTGGGGACCCAAAGATGACAAAGGCCCACTGCACCTAAGAACTCCCAAAAGTGCTTTCGGCTTGTGGGGGCGGGGAGGTGATTAATGACCTGCCTCCATTTCATGCTTAGATTCCTCTACCCCTGCTGGATGGTAAATTCTAGATAACATACTTGCTGCTGGTAGATCTGGGCCTTCCACTTAGACACCTATAGCCACATACTTCTAGATGTCATAAAAGACCGTCCGTGCCTTGGGTGTAGCCCTCCTGAGTACGGTGCCCTAAAAGGAGGTCATCAACATATTGAAGCAGCACATATTCTAATTCCTCAGCTGGGAATTTCTGGAGATTACCAGCCACTGCTTCTCCAAAAATCATGGGTGTTTTGAACCCTTGTGGCAACCTGGTCCAGGTGTACTGGATCATAGTTTCCATGTCTGGTCTGTCCCACTGGAAAGCAAGCAGCCTCTGGCTTCCTGGAGCCAGCCTTATACTGAAAAAGGCATCTATTAAGTCCAGGCAAGTGGGCTACTTGGCTTCTGCTGGCAGCAGACTCAGCAGAGTATACGGATTAGGCACAGTAGGATGCAGCATTATAGTTATACCATTTACAGGGAAATTCTCACTTTAGGTTTTAATTCTTCCTGAGATATCTATATAGATAACATCTAATACTGCACAAATTTTTCTAGTGTAGCCAACAGGTGATCTTTGTTGAGTCTTAAGGCTTCAGAGTAAATATAACTACTGTATATAATTCTATACTCTTTGACCAGTCTTTTTAATCCCATTTAACAGGTCAATTTAGTAAAACAGTTATATCTCATTTTATGAGTTTACAGTACAGACAAGGCTGGGTTCTAAATACAGGTGGGCCACAGCCTCTTTTGTCTTTGAATAATTTTTCTCTCTCCAATTTCTCTCTGTACTAAAGACAAAGTATAGCAGAACTAACTTACTTCCCAAATAAACTGTACCTTCAGTATACTGGGTCTGATTATTTGCATAAAGTGCAGTAAGAATAATTAATTATTAGCCATGTAGGCTCTTTTTTTCTTTAAAATTGGCTTTGCTGGAACCTTTTATAAGGAATCTCAGGCTGGACTTTCTTGAAAACTTTTCATAAGCCCAGGTTTCATCTGTGCCACTAGATACCTGTTTGCATTGGGTAAATTCCTCTTCTCTTGAGGTTCCCCAAGGACATTTTCAATTCCCAGACCCGTCAGCAAGCAACCTTCGTTACTTACCACAGATCAGGAAATGTTACTGATGGGTATCTGGCCAGTTTTCCAAAGGGCTTTTCTTATTGGCCTTATAAAGTCAACCTGAATTCCTTAATGCAGTCTGGACACCTCTGGAAATGCTATTCCAGC
>CAUYON010001127.1:0-27170 GCA_963573935.1 Arctocebus calabarensis
GAAATTACAACTGATGCCACAGAGATACAAGAGATCATCTCTGAATACTACCAGAAACTCTATGCCCAGAAATTTGACAATGTGAAGGAAATGGATCAATATTTGGAATCACACCCTCTCCCTAGACTTAGCCAGGAAGAAAGAGAGCTCCTGAACCGACCAATTTCAAGCACTGAGACTACAGAAACAATAAAAAATCTTCCAATTAAAAAATCCCTGGTCTGGATGGCTTCATGTCAGAATTCTATCAAACCTTCAAGGAAGAGATTATTCCCATACTTCAGAAATTATTCCAAAAAATTGAGGAGGAAGGAATCTTCCCCAACAAGTTCTACGAAGCAAACATCACCCTGATACCAAAAACCAGGAAAAGACCCAACTAAAAAAGAGAATTTCAGGCCAATTTCACTCATGAATATAGATGCAAAAATTCTCAACAAAATCCTAGCCAATAGATTACAGCTTATCATTAAAAAAGTCATACATCATGATCAAGTAGGTTTTATCCCAGGGATGCAAGGCTTATTTAACATACACAAGTCCATAAACATTATACACCATATTAACAGAAGCAAAAGCAAAGATCATAAGATCCGCTCAATAGATGCAGAAAAAGCATTCAATAAATCCAGCATCCTTTTCTAATTAGAACATTGAAGAGTATAGGCATATTTCTGAAACTGATCAAAGCTTTTTATGACAAACCACAGCCAATATTTTACTGAATGGAGTAAAACTGAAAACTTTTCCTCTTGGAACTGGAACCAGACAAGGTTGTCCTCTGTCACCATTACTATTCAACATAGTGCTGGAAGTGCTAGCCAATACAATTAGGCAAGACAAGGAAATAAAGGGCATTCAAATGGGAGCAGAGGAGGTCAAACTCTCCCTCTTTGCTGACGACATGATCTTATATGTAGAGAACCCCAAAGACTCAACCACTAGACTCCTGGAAGTCATCAGAAAATACAGTAATGTCTCAGGATATAAAATCAATATCCACAAGTCAGTAGTCTTTGCATAAGGCAATAACAGTCAAGATGAGAGGCTAATTAAGGACACAACTCCCTTCACCATAGCATCAAAGAAAATGAAATACCTAGGTATATACCTAACAAAGGAGGTGAAGGACCTCTATAAAGAAAATTATGAAATCCTAAGAAAGGAAATAGCAGAGGATATTAACAAATTGAAGAACATACAATGCTCATGGCTGGGAAGAAACAATATTGTTACGATGTCTATACTTCCCAAAGCAATCTACCTAGTCAATGCCATCTCTATTTAGATACCAACACTGTACTTTCAAGACTTGGAAAAAATGATTCTGCATTTCATATGGAACCAGAAAAAACCTGGCATAGCTAGGCAGTTCTTAGTAATAAAAACAAAGCTGGGGGTATCACCATTCCAGACTTTAGGCTGTACTACAAAGCCATAGTGGTCAAGACAGCATGGTACTGGCACAAAAATAGAGACATAGACATTTGGAATTGGATAGAAAATCAGAAGATGAAACAAACATCTTATAACCACCTAATCTTGGATAAACCAATCAGGAACTTACCTTGGGGGAAAGACTCCCTATTCAATAAATGGTGCTGGGAGTACTGGATATCCACATGTAAAAGACTGAAACTGGACCCTCACCTTTCTCCACTCACAAAAATTGATTCAAGTTGGATAAAAAACTTAAATTTAAGGCATGACACAATAACAATACTGAAAGAAAGCATAGGAAAAAAACTGGAAGATACCGGCCTGGGGAAAGACTTTTATAAAGAAGACTGCCAGGGCAATTGCAACAACAATAAAAATAAACAAAGGGGACTTAATTAAACTCAAAAGCTTCTGTATAGCTAAGGAGACAACAACCAAAGCAAATAGACAACCTACCCAATGGGAAAGTATATTTGCATATTTTGAATCAGACAAAAGCTTGATAACTAGGATCTATAAAGGACTCAAATTAATCCTCATGTAAAAAGTCAACAATCCCATATATCAATGGGCAAGAGACATGAATAGAACCTTCTCTAAGGAAGACAGACAAATGGCTAACAAACATATGAAAAAATTTTCATCATCCCTAATTATTACAAAAATGCAATTCAAAACCACTCTGAGATACTATCTAACTCCAGTGAGAATGGTCCACATCACAAAATCTCAAAACTGCAGGTGCTGGTGTGGATGTGGAGAGAGGGGAACATTTTTACACTGCTGGTGGGACTGCAAACTGGTACAACCTTTTTGAAGGAAGTATGGAGAACTCTCAAAGAACTCAAGCTAGACCTCCCATTTGATCCTACAATCCCATTACTGGGCATCTACCCAGAAGGAAAAAAAAATCCTTTTATCATAAGAACACTTGCACTAGGCTGTTTATTGCAGCTCAATTTACAATTGCCAAAATGTGGAAACAGCCTAAATGCCCACCAACCCAGGTATGGATTAACAAACTGTGGTATATGAACACTATGGTATACTATTCAGCCATTAAAAAAAAAATGGAGACTTTAAAGCCTTTGTATTAACCTGGATGGAAGTGGAACATATTATTCTTAGTGAAGCATCACAAGAATGGAGAAGCATGAATCCCATGTACTCTATTTTGATATGAGGACAATTAATGACAATTTATCACACGGTGGGGGGGAGGGAAGGGGAGAGCAGAGAGAGAAAGAATGAGGGAGGGGTGGGGAAAGGAACAGCAGAGAGAGGAAAGGAGTAAGGGGGGTGGGGTCTTGGTGTGTGCCACACCTTTTGGGGGCAAAACACGATTGTAAGAGGGACTTTATCCAAGAAATGCAATCAGTGTAACATGGTTTATTGGGCCCTCAATGAATATTCAGCAATAAAAAAAATGAAAAAAAATTTTAAGCATATAAATATTTACTGATATGTAGCACCATTCTGGTAAGAGATATATATCTATATAGGTACATAACTATGTATCTATGGCTTGCTGCATATCACTCTACTGCCATCTTAAGTTTCATTCTAAGAAGTCTCGTATGGATTTACAACAAATTATAACAAAGATTTAAAATTTCAAAATCACTTTCCTTGTAGGATATATTCAATAAATTGGAATGTGTGGTTAATCACAAGTATAGGTGATTAAATATCACTTGTTTTCTTCATATTATTAATTCACACAAATACACATTAGAACAATATCTGAGAAAGAGTAAGTGCTCAATTACTGTTAGCTATCAAAATTTTAGCTGGAAAGGAATAAAATAATTGAATAATAATAATTTCATTTCATAATTTCATTTGTTTCACGTTATATTCTAAAATAACTGGATTTGTAAGTATTTACTCTTCTTATAATTTTCTTCCACCCATTTCTTACTTTAACACTCTCCTTGTTAGAGAAAACTGAATTCTGAGCAAACATATTCTTCCCCAAATTAATATTTTTCATTTTATTCTGTAATGAGTCTACCATTTCATATCTAGATTTATTGTCCAGAGTCTACAATTAGTTGTTCCCCTCTTGGAACTTCTTCTTATTTTCTTCTTCAGTCCAAATGATTAGTAAGAAGATGTGATAAAACATCATCTGCTTCTAAATTCTTCCATTTCTTGTTTTAGACATAATCTTACCCTAAGTACATGATGTTACTCATCTTGCCTGAAAATTTTGTGTACATATGAATCAGAACAAGCAGCAAGGGTGATAAGTAATGTATCTCTTTCAGATAGAGTCTGAAAGTGGATCACTGCTATCACCTTGGCCTATGGTACCAAATTTATGTATGAAGATTTCCACTTATTTATGAATGAATCAACTACCTTGTATCTTTGGGAAAAATATCTAGAATGTTATCTCCAATTATTTATTATATTTAATTCTTTCATTCCTGTTTATAACTAAGGTCTTGGTTCAATTTCACTCTCTGATCATGCTACCCATGCTGCTACTTCTCAAGAACTTTCCAATTTACTAAATAAACAAAACTCAAGCAGTGTACTTCCTTTTCCTTCTCTTTCTTCTTTATGACACATTCCTCTTTTTCTTGGAAAAGGAGAAATTAATGACCTTCATATTTTTTTATGAATATGACAACTGGTTTGACTCTGGGAATACTGAAGCAAATACTTACTTGTATATGGCAATAAGATAAAAATATCAAACACTAGAGCTCACTGATAAATATACTTTGTTTTCATCTCATTTTTTTGTTTTTTTAGGATAGTTATCCTAGGAAAAGTTATTATCTTTCCAACTCTCTTTGAGGAATGATTCTATAATTCAAATAATTCAAACTACCTATTTCCCCTGGCTTCTTGTCATCTTGACTCCAAGAGTCACTATCCACGCCATCTTATTTTTTTCCTCTAAATATCTTAATATTTCCCTCTATTTCCCAGGAGTAATTTTTACTTTCACAACAATATACCATCAGTTACCACCAATTAGCCCCAGGAAGCTACAGCCATTAGGAGACATTTCTATCTTTAGTGCAAGTGGCAACTATGACAGGACTTTTGCTTGCCAAATAACTCTCCTTGCTAAGCCTGAATTAACTAGGAAGAGTAACAGTGATTTCTTACTATCTGGAAATCACCCATTTAGCTCTCAGAATCCATACCTGTGTGCATACTCTTTGGGCAGAATAAATGATAATTCAGTTCCAACATTGTTCTCCAAAGTAGCTGATGGTGTATAATATTGAATCAATTTTGAGATTTCTTCAACATTACAGTTAGGTTCCTTCACCATAACTATGTGGTATCCCACACCTGAGAAAAACCATTTAGAGAAACAAATAAAACACTTTTGCATTTTCCATACTCTTGTGAGACTATATTAGAGTTTCCATAGCTTGGCGAAAGAGAAGAAGATTGAGCATGTCACAAATCATTTGAGAATCTAATAAATATTTCCTTATAGTTTCATTATTTTTCTTAGGGACTGATATGATCTGGATTATATGACAAGATAGAGTGAAGATAGTATGAAAGTTTCTGTTGTCTTGCTTCTCATCCTATTAATAATAAAATGTAAGAGAATGACATTAATGTTCAATATTGGGTACCTATTATATTCCAGACAGTAGAAAAATCAGATAAAAATTCCTTTCCTCAGAGAACTAAAGAAATGTCCTAAAGTACCTTGTGTCTTCAGGTACTTCCTTTACTGGCCTTCTGAATGTATGGGTCATCTAGGGTAGCAGAGAAAAATACCACTAGGACACTCTAGGATGTTGTGAAAACACTAAAGTATCATTTTATTCACATCAGTGATATGATTAAAATTATAAAACATGCAAAGAAACAAAAAAACCCCCAAATTATGATGGAAAAATAAGCCAACATAGAGACTGACCCAGATGTAGAAATTATGAGATGAAGACCTTAAAATAACCTTGATAAATATATTAAATAATCTAACAGAAATGAAGAAAAACATGGTATAAATAGATGAGCAATTTCTACAGGTTATTGAAAACTACAGAAAAAGAAGCAAATAGAAAAACTAGAAAAATATATAGCAAATGAAGAATTCATTCAATGATTTTAACAGTAGTCTAGATAGAAGACAAAAAAGAATCAATAAAATTGAAAATAGATCATTAAAAATGATACTAACTGAGACACAAAAAGGAAGCAGAATTTAAGAGAACAAAGAATCTAAGATGTATGTGAAAATAGCAAAATTTCTAACATGAGTAACAAGTACCAGAAGAGGAGGAAATATTTGAAGAGATGTCAGATAATTGGTTCAATAAAAATGTATTAAAAAATCAACCCATGTAGCCCCAAACCTTAGGAAATCCCATGCATATTAAAAAAGAAAATTATACCCAAGTATGGCATATATAAATTTCTAAAAATAAAAACTAAATAAGTCTTAAAAACAATGACGGAAAAAAGACATATAATCACATAGGAGGTTAATGATAAAAATGAAATGATTTCTCAGTGGACACAAGAGCAACCAGATCCTGCTATTGTAAAATGACATCTTTAAAATCCTTAAAAAATCTGGCAAACAAAAATTACATATCCATTGGAAATATCTGTAATAAGTGAAGGTGAGTTTAGTTCATGGTCCTGATGAAGTTAATAGGACATAACCCAAACTCTCAGATTAAACAAATTAAAAAATTAGAAAAAATACAAACCAACAGTTTTCAGACATTGGACAACATGTAACTGTGGACAATTATTCCTTTGTAAGGAAAATATGTAAGGTGAATATGTATGATCAACCCAGATTTTTGTTAGGAGTCAATTTCTGAATGGAGATACAGGAAAGGAGAATCCGAACAGATCCTAATGGTCTCCACTGGGTTGACAAAATGGAGATCAAAATGTGGTGAGGTTTAGTCAGATAAAAGATAGAGAAATTATTGGAGTGGGAATCTCTTCCCCCTCCAAATTCAGTTAGTCAACAATGCAAAGTTCACAATTTATAGTGATCAATCAAAAGTTACTAGATATGCTAGGTAGCAGAAAATGTGATCCACAATAAGGAAAAAGTCAATAGACCAAGAAATGACAATCACAAATGTCAAACAGAAAATGTTAAATGTGTGTATGTATCAATAGGTAAGCAAAAATGTAATGAAGATGGAGATAAAAGATGTAAAAAAAATAGGCTTTTAAGATATGAAATATATTTGAAATAAAAATTTCACTGGATAGAATTAACAGTAGTTTAGGTGCTGCAGAAAATATAACTGATGAATTTGAAGACTAAGCAATAGGAGGCTTCTAAAGTGAACCACAGGAAGAAAAAAAATCCTTCAAAAATTTATCACAGCCATTAGTGACATGTAGAATAATACCAAGAAATCTAACTCAAAAGTCATTTGAATCCCCAAAAAAAGGAAACAAAAAAAGGCATAAAAAAATTAATAAATTGGGTTTTTCATTTTTTTCCTTTATTAAATCATATCACTGTGTTCATTGATGCATTTATGGGGTTCAATATACTGATTTGACATACAATGTGGAATTCTTATATCTAACTGATTAACATAGTCATCACTGTGCTTACTTATTTGTTGTGGTAAGACATTTATACTTTATTCTTAATAATTTTGAAATGTACCATTGCATTATGCACATTAGGTGACATCTCCCCAAATACCCTCCCTCCTGACAGTCTCCCCACTCCCCTCCCCTGTGCTTCCTCTTCCCTCCTGTCTGAACTAATTATGTTTTACCATTCATATGAATGTGTAGGAGGTTCTATATTGATTTCATAGTAATATTAAGTACATTGGATACTTCCCCCCCCATTATTGAGATACTTTAATAAGAAGAATATTTTCCAGATCCATCCAGGTAAACAAAAGATGTGAAGTCTCCATCTTTTTTATGGTTGCACAGTATTCCATGGTATGCATATACCACAAGTTGTTAATCCATTCATAAGTCAATGGGCACTTGGGCTGCTTCCATGAGGAATGCAAGCTAATATGGCCTTTTTTGAAAGACGTTTGGAAAATACTCAAGGAACTAAAAGTACATCTACTGTTCAATCCTGCAAATTGGGGTTTTTAAAACTAAAAATTTATACTCCTATAAAGATACCATTAAAATGAGTAGGCAAGCAATTCATTTGGGGAAGTATCCGTAATAGATGCATCTGACAAAAGACTCACATCAAGAATATGTGAAAGAACTACAAATTAACAGCAAAAAAGACAATCAACTTCTAATAGTGGGTAAAAGACTTAGACACTTCACCAAAGAATTTACACAGATAGTCAAATTAGATGTGAAGATTTACCTAGTATTTTATGTTTCAGTGAAATGCAAATTTAAAACACAGAGATGCTGTCTCCACCCACTTGAATGACTAAAGTTCAACTAAAATTTTGGTATGGATATGCATTAACTAAAGTTCTCAAATATGCTGAGTTATATAAAATGTTACAAGCACTTTGGAGAACCTTTTAACAGAACATGAACACAATCTTTGACCAAGTATTCTGCTGCTAAGTACAAAAAACTCCACCATTAAGTATTTTTATCCAAGAGAAACTTCTATTAACAAGAGAGTTTTTCGCAAGCAGTTTTATGGCACATTTGTTATGATATTTGAAAATCAAAAATATCCTAAAACAACATAAAAATCCATGAAGATTAGAATGTGTATAATATTGACATGTGTAACAATATAGAATCATAAAAATATTATGCCAAAATAAATAAATCAGAAACAAAAAAAATGTGGTGTATTATTCATTAATGTGACACTCAAAAACAGGTAAACTGATATACAGTAATAAAATTGGAAAGAAATTATCTCTAGGGGAGAAGAACTGATGGAAAGAGACTCAAAGAACAATTATATTGTGTTTAAGGAGCCCCCAACCCAATTTCACCTTATCTGCTCACCTAGCCAAATAGTGAAAAATAATCAAGGGGCAAAATCAGAGGAAAAACTCCAGCAACATTAATAATAAGAATAGATCAACTCCTCCAGGGAACAACAAGGTGGACACGCCAGAAGATTCCATTCATAAACATGGATGAGATGTCAGAAATCAAATTTAGAATTTGGATTGCAAATAAGATGAACAGAATGGAAGAAAAGATGGAATTAGAAATTCAAGGAGCATTTCAAAAGTTGTCTTAAGAATTCAATGAATTCAAAGACAAAATCACCAAAGATATTGACCCATTGAAGTAAGAACTTGCAGCCCTCAAAGATCTGGGAAATACAGTAAAATCCCTCAGTAAAACAATGGAACAAGAAAGGATTTCAGACATTGAAGAAAAAGCTTTTGAACACTACCAAAAGCTCGAAGAGGAAGAGAAGAGGAAAGCAAAAACGGATCATTCTCTCAGAAAGCTCTGGGATAATTTGAAGAAAACTAATATTTGCCTTATAGGAATTCCTGAAGGTGATGAGGTTGCTTGGAAAAGTCCAGATGCTCTACTCCAAGATAATGGAGGAGAATTTTCCAGACATACCAAGAGATTCAGAAATTCAGATAGCAGTTTCAGAACCCCAGCATGACTCAACCCAAATAAAGCAGCTGCCAGACACATTACAATTCACTTCACCAAAATTAATATGAAGGAGAAAATTCTGCAAACAGCCAGATGTAAGAAAATCATAATCTACAAGAAGAGGAATATTAGAATGACTGCAGATTTCTCTGCTGAAACCTTTCAAGCTAGAAGAGGGTAGTCATTGACCTTTAATCTCCTAAAACAAAATAACTTTCAACCCAGGAAACTGTATCCAGCTAAACTGAGTTTCATTTATGATGGACAAATTAAATACTTTAATGATATTCACATGTTGAAGATATTTGCCATAACTAAGCCAGTTCTTCAGGATATTCTCAGACCCATCCTCCACAATGACCACCACAATGCTTCCAAACTAAACTCACTCAGAAAATTTTGATCAAAACCCAACTTCCATTGTGGTGAAAGTATTAAAAATTTCCACTGGACTTTTGAAAAATTTGACACCCAAAATAATACCAGGCTTATCAATACTCTCAATTAATGTGAATGGCTTAAACTGTCCCCTCAAGAGGCACAGGATGGCTGACTGGATACAAAAACTCAGGCCAGATATCAGAATATCTGAATACAAGAATCTCATTTTACCTTGAATGATAAATATAAACTTAGGGTTAAGGGATGGTCATCTATAATTCAGGCAAATGGCAATCAGAAAATAGCAGGTGCTGTAATTTTATTCACAGATATGCTTCAAACCAACAAAAGTAAGGAAAGATAAGGATGGTCACTTCATATTTGTTAAGGGTAACACTCAACATGATGAGATTTCAATTATTAACATTTATGGACCGAACAAGAAGGTCCTTCAATTTATAAGAGAAACTCTAATAGACATGAGGAATTTGATTTCCTCAAGCACCATAATAGTCAGAGATTTTAAAACCGCTTTGGCCATATTGGATAGAACCCCCAATAAAAAGTTAAGCAAAGAAATTTTAGACTTAAACTTAACCATTCAATAATTGGATTTAACAGACATCTACAGAACACTTCATCCTAACACACCTGAATACACATTCATCTCATCAGCCCACGGAACATCCTCCAAAATTGACCACATCTTAGGTCACATGTCTAACCTCAGCAATTTTAAAAGAATAGAAATTATTTCTTGCATCTTCTCTGACCGTTCATGGAATAAAAGTTGAACTCAGCAGCTGGGCATTATGATGGGTGACTGTAGTTCCAGCTGCTCAGGAGGCTGAGGCAAGAGAATCACCTAAGCCCAAGAGCTGGAAGTTGCTGTGAGCTGTGATGCCATAGCCCTCTACTGAGGATGATAAAGTGAGACTCTGTCTCTAAAAAAAAAAAAAAAAAAAAAAAGTTGAACTCAGTAACAACAAGAATCTATATACTCATACAAAAACAAAAACATGCAAACTAAATAACCTTATGATGAATGATAGCTGGGTCATAGTTGAGATTAACAAGGAAATTACCAAATTTTTGGAACAAAATGATAATGCAGACACAAATTACCAGAACCTCTGGGATACCACAAAGACAGTACTAACAGGGAAATTTATAGACCTGCAAGCCTTTCTCAAGAGACTGAAAAGAGAGGAAGTTAACAACTTACTGGGGCACCTCAAGTAACAGGAAAAGGAAGAACATTCTAATCCCAAACTCAGCAAAAGAAAAGAAATAAACACACTTAGAGCAGAATTAAATGAAATTGAAAATAAAAAGGATTACACAACAAATCAATAAATTGAAAAGTAGGTTTTTTGAAAAGATCAACAAAATAGATAAGCCTTTGACTAACCTAACCAGGAAAAAAAGAGTAAAATCTTAAATTTTATCAATCAGAAATGACAAAGATGAAATAACAACAAACTCCTCAGATTTTCAAAAAATCCTTAATGAATATTATAAGAAACTCTATTCTCAGAAATACAAAAATTTGAAGGAAATAGACCAATACTTGGAAGCACACCACCTCCCAAGACTCAACCAGAATGAAGTGGAAAGGTTGAACAGGCCTATGTCAAGTTCTGAGATAGCATCAACTATACAAAATATCACTAAAAAGAAAAGCCCAGAATCAGATGGCTTCACATCAGAAGTCTACCAAACCTCTAAAGAGGAACTAGTACCTATATTACTTAACCTTTTCCAACATACAGAAAAAGAAGGAATACTAACCAACACATTCTATGAAGCAAACATCACCTTGATCCCCAAACCAGGAAAAGACCCAACAAGAAAAGACAATTATGGATTAATATCACTAATGAGTATTGATGCAAAAATATTCAACCAGATCCTAGTAAACAGAACCAGCAACACACCAAACAAATTATACACCATGACCAAATGGGTTTTATTCCAGACTCTCAAGGCTGGTTCAATATACACAAATATTTAAATATAATTCGTCACATAAACAAACAAAAAACAAAGACCATATGATTCTCTCAATTGATGCAGAAAAAGCTTGTGATAATATCCAGCATCCTTTCATAATCAGAACACTTAAGAAAATTTGTATAGAAGGGAGATTTCTTCAACTGATACAGGCCACCTACAGCAAACCCACAGCCAATACCATATTGAATGGAGTTAAAATGAAATAATTTTCACCCAGATCATGAACCAAGCAAGGTTGCCCATTGTCTCCACAGTTTTTCAACATTGTAATGTAGGTCTTAGCCATTGCAATTAGGGAAGAAAAGGCAATCAAGGGTGTCTATATAGAGTCAGAAGAGATCAAATTTTCACTCTTCACAGATGATATGCTTGCATATATGGAAAACACCAGGGATTCTACTGCAAAACTCTTAGAGGTGATAAAGGAATACAACAGCTTCTCAGGTTACAAAATTGATACTCATAAATCTGTAGCTTTTATATATACCAACAATATTCTAGCTGAAAAAACAGTCAAGGACTCTATTTCATTCACAGTAGTGCCAAAGAAGATGAAGTATTTGGGAGTTTACCTGACAAAGGATGTGAAAGATCTCTGTAGAGAGAACTATGAAACTCTAAGAAAAGAAACAGCTGAAGATGTTAACAAATGGAAAATCATGTCATGCTTATGACTGGGATTAATCAACATTATTAAAATGTCCATATTACCCAAAATACAATCGCTATTAAAGCTCCACTGTCATACGTGAAGGATCTTGAAAAATAATACTTCATTTTATATGAAATCTGAAAAAACCTCAAATGACCAAGACATTACTCAGAAATAAAACAAATCAGGAAGAATCATGCTACTAGACCTCAGACTATGCTATAAATTGATAGTGATCAAAACTGCATGGTACTGGCACAAAAACAGAGAGGTAGACATATGGAACAGAATAGAGAACCAAGAGATGAACCCAGCTACTTACTTTTATTTGATCTTTGATAAGCCAATGAAAAATATTCAGTGGGTAAAAGATTTCCTGTTAAACCAATGGTGCTGTGTGAACTGGCTGGCAACTTATAGATGACTGAAACTGGACCCACACTTTTCACCATTAACTAAGATAGACTCCCATGGTATTAAAGATTTAAACTTAAGGCATGAAACTATAAAATTACTAGAGAGCAATTACTAGAGTGCAGGGAAAACTCTTGAAGAAATTGACCTGAGTGAACATTTTATGAGGTGGACTCCTCCGGCAATTGAAGCAACACCAAAAATACATTACTGGGATATGATCAAACTAAAAAGCTTCTGCACAGCCAAGAATACAGCACGTAAAGCAAGCAGAAAGCCCTCAGATTGGGAGAAGATATTTGCAGGTTATGTCTACAACAAAGGTTTAATAACCAGAATCCACAGAGAACTAAACTGTATTAGCAAGAAAAGAACAAGTGATTCCATCTCAGGGTGGGCAAGGGACTTGAAGAGAAACTTCTCTGAAGAAGATAGGCACATGGCCTACAAACACATGAAAAAAAACTCATCATCCTTAATCATCAGAGAAATGCAAATTGAAGCCACTTTGGGATATCATCTTACTCCAGTAAGAGGAGCCAACATCACAAAATCCCCAAACCGGAGATGTGGATGTGGAAAAAAGAGAAACTTCTGCACTGCTGATGGGAATTCATACTAATACATTCCTTTTGGAAAGATGTTTGGAGATCACTTGGGGATCTAAATATAGACCTACCATTCGATCCATCAATTCTTCTACTAGGTATACATCCAGAAGACCAAAAACAACTTTATGATAAAGATTTTTGTACCAGAAAGTTTACTGTGGCCCAATTCATAATTGCTAAGTCATGGAAAAAGCCCAAGTTCCCATTGACCCATGAATAGATTAATAAATTGTGGTATATGTACACCGTGGAATATTATGCAGCCTTAAAAAGGATGGAGACTTAACGTCTTTCATGTTTACATGGATTGAACTGAAACATATTCTTCTTAGCAAAGTATCTCAAGAATGGAAGAAAAAGTACCAATGTACTCATTCCTATTATGAAACTAATTTATAAGCACCCACACTTTCATATGAAAGCCATAATCCAACCTTAGCCCAAGAAGAAGGGGAAAGAGGAGTGGAAGGGGAGGGGGAGGATGGGTGAAGGGAGCGTAATTGGTGGGACCACAACTATGGTACATTTTACAAGGGTACAAGTTAAATCTAATAAGTGTAGAATATAAATGTCTTAACATAATAACTAAGTAAATGCTGTGAAGGCTGTGTTAACCAGTTCGATGGAACTATTTCAAATTGTATATACTAGCACATTGTACCCCATAATTGCATTAATGTACATTGCTATAATTTAATAAAAAGTTATATTGTGTTTTATGATATGTTTAATATGTGTGGAAATCTTTGGAGAGGCCCATACAAATGTGTAATATTAGTTTGCAATCACTAGTATTGTTTTATCCATGTTTCTGGGTACTTATGAGAAATGTTGAGGAATAGTAAAATAAATCCTTCATGGCAGAGACCTTGGCAAGAAATATCCATCACTGGAAGATGGTCAAGATATTTGGGAATTATCATCCTACCTAGATCCTTGTCTTCTAAGTAGAAAAAGGCTTCAGGTGCTAGGAGAGGATCTGAAAACCCATTTGTCCAGCCCATATGATGATGACAATCCATTGAAGACATGAGAAGAGAACAGAATAAAACTAATATATTTGAGAGAGGGTCAGGGAAAACACCACAGTCTTGACATTCTTTCAATGCTGTGGAAAGGGGAGAGCCACTGAAAAAACTCCTCACCCAAGTCCCAGGGATGTAGAGTCTACCTAAGGCTGAGGTTGAACCATGGCCTCAGAGAATGCTACCCCCAATCAACAACCCTAGGTGAGCAAGCACCAAATAACTATTAACAGCAAAGTACCACTTTGTGAGGGAAAATAGCAATGGATAGGAAACTTGTATGAGCAGCCTCACAGAAAATGATTAAAGCTGAAGGTGTAACAGGAACATTAAGAAAAATATTTTGACAAATTAGCCCACATGCGTAGCACAAGGCATTGCAAGAAGAATTTGAAACTGGTGGTGAACCATGGTAAATATAATAACAATAAAACCCAAACCCAGCTCAACTCCTCACAACATTGACTTAATCTTATAAGTCTTAGCATGTAGAACAAAAGAACAAACTTTACTAAAGTCATGAAACTGTTTAGCATCTTGCTTTTCTTACAGTCAAATGAATATATAAAATTGCAAAAACTCATTGAATTGAACATGTAATATATACTTACTTCACTATACATAAGTTATACTTAAATTAATAAAAATTGTTCCTTGATACAAGTATTTCTTCTAGAGAGAAGTGATGATAATTAATGAAGCAGAAGTAAATTATGCATTTTATTAGATTCGTGTTTAATAACAAAAAATGAAAAGAAATAAGAAATAGTGAAGATGAGGTGTTAAAATTTTATTTAGGAAATCAAAGAAGACTGATGGATAAAAAATTCTAAATAATGACCCTCATAGCCAAGGCATTTTTAGTAATAAAACAAAGCTGTGAACCGTACCTTCTCCCTTCCCAGAAGAGCCTAACTATGGAACATTACTCCAGTCTTTTAGATTTTTGACTGTGAGAGTCACTGTGTCAAATGGAATGAGAAGCAATGTGACCTTGAGAAACAAAGAATAAAACAATAAAAGATGGTGGCTAAACCTGTTGCATTTACACTGTAAGTTCTGAACCATGTTCTGGGCCAGCTGCATTTCCTGATCCTTTTAAATTAATTTCACTGAGAATACATATAGAAAGAGGTTTGTGATACATTATCATCCATCAAAACTGAATTATTAAGAGGAATTCTGTAAAGGTGGCTGACTAGTAGCAACCCTCAGCAGAGGGAGAAAAACTGGTCATAATCGGTTGCTATGAAGACAAAGGTGGGGAGATGAGCCAAGAAATTTCACAAGCTATAACTCCAAGAAAGAGCATTCAAGAATGTTTACATGGATGGAGTTGGAACATATTTTTCTTAGGAAAATATCTTAAGAATGGAACAAAAGTATCCAATGTAATCAATACTACTATGAAATCAGCATATAATCACCTACACATTCATAGGAATGGTAAAACATAACTGTAGTCCAGAAAGAAGAAGGGAAGAGGACAGAGAGGGAAGGGGATGGGAGAGGTTAGGAAGAGGGAGGGTTTTTTGGGGGGGATCCAACCTAATGTGCATAATGCAAAGATACATATCTATACTCTTAATAATAGAGTATGAAGGTTTTACCAAAACAAACAAGCAAGGAGATGGTAATTTTAATCAGGTAGATGTAAACATTTCACATTGTATATTAAATTGGCATATTTTGCCCCATAAATGCATTAATGTACACGTTATGAATTAATAAAGAATTAAAAAAAAAAGAAAACAAATTACAGGTACAAAGCCTATCAACTAGAGGATGGGAGACCCATCCCCAAGCAGAAGGACTGCCCCATGGGCTCTCTGCTAACAAGCAGGGAACAAAAGACTTCTCATTTTACCTCACTAGAGAGAGATGCTAGACACTGGGTCTCTTTCTCCAGGGAGATCCCACTTGTGAACTTAGACACCATCTTGCCTGGCATAAAATTGAACAAATATTCTCCCCAACAATTCCAAACTCCCAATCCACCCTTCCCCCCTCACATGGTGGTCTGAAGTACTAGCCCATGAGCCAGTACTTGGAGACCCCTGCATCCCTCTCTGCTAAGCAGGGTTTGTACTGACCGAGACAATTTGATTGGAAATCATGTCTGGGGATGTCCATCTGAAGACACTCTGAGGTTGACCTTTGAAGTTCTGTAGTGGAAAATAACTAAAGGGTGATGTCAGGGTGCTGTAACTGTCTGTATCTCTCCACAGACAAGATTTAAACCTAATACCATTGCTTCCTAGGATAAGGTAGAAGTTGGCTGATTTCAAACAGAGCCAGCTTGCACAATCTCATCATGTAGGTCCTCAGGGTCTCCAGTGAAAACTCGGAAAGGGGCCTTTGTAAGGTTGTAGAGTATAAACCACAATTACAAAGCCTAGGGCTATGGTAAAGGGCTGATTAACTCTACTACCTGGGAACCCCAATTCAGTCTCACACTACCAGTTCCAATAACCAAATGGTGGAAAATAATGATGGGGCAGAACCAATGAAATAACTCTGGCAACACAAATAACCAGAGTAGATCAACCCCCCTAAGGAATGACAAAGGAGATGCAACTGAAGATGCCATGCATAGACAAATGGCGATACCAAAAATACAAGCATCTGATTAAATTACTAAATTATTAAATACTAGGATCCAAAATACTAGGATCTTAAATTAAAAAGATTTTGTACAGCCAAGAGCATAGTAAATAAAGCAAACAGACAATCCTCAAAATGGGAGAAGATTTTTACAGGTTATGCTTCCAACAAAGATCTGATAACTAGAATCCACAGAGAACTCAAACTAATCAATAAGAAAAGAAAAAATAATCCTGTTTCTATGTGGGCAAGAGACTTGAACAGAAACTTCTCTGAGGAAGATAGGCACATGGCCTACAAACACATGAAAAGATGCTCCCCATCTTAAGTCATCAGAGAAATGCAAATCAAAACCACTTTGAGATATCCTCTAACTCCAGTAAGATTAGCCCCCACAACAAAATCCCCAAACTACTGATGTTGGCATGGATGTGGAGAGAAGGGAACACAACACTTCTACACTGCTGGTGGGAATGCAAGCTAATATGACCTTTTTGGAAAGAAGTTTGGAGAATACCCAAGGAACTAAAAGTAGACCTACCATTTGATCCTGCAGTTCCTTTACTACATATATACATATGATGATCAAAAATCATTTTACAACAAAGACATTTGCACCAGAATGTCTATTGCAGCCCAATTCATAATAGCCAAGACATGGAAACAGCCCAAGTGCCCATTGACCCATGAATGGATTAACAAATTGTGGTATATCACCATGGAATACTATGCAGCCATAATAAAGATTAAGACTTCACATCTTTTATGTTTACCTGGATGGAGCTGGAGTATATTCTTCTTAGTAAAGTATCTCAAGAATGGAAAAAAGTATCCAATATACTCAATACTACTATATGAAATCAATATATAATCACTTACACATTCATACAAATGGCAAAACATGAATGTAGTCCAGAAAGTAGAAGGGAAGAGAAGAGAGAGGGGAGTGGAGGGGGGAGACAGAAAGGGTATTTGGAGGGACCTCACCTAACGTGCATGATGCAATGGTACATTTCAAAACTATTAAGAACAGAGTATAGTTGTGATGGGTGTGTTAATCAGTTCAATGTAAGCATTTCACGTTGTATATCAAATCAGTATACTGAATACCAGATTTGCATCAATGTACACAGTTATGATTTTACAAAAACATTATCAAACAAAACAAAATGAAAAAACAAACCAAAGCTGGAGGCATCACCACACCAAACTTTAGGCTACATTGCAAGTCCATAGTGTTCAAAACAGCATGCTATTGGAACAAAAATAGACAGTGACATTTGGTACTGAATAGAAAAACCAGGAAATGAAACTAATCTCCTACAGTCATCAGATCTTTGATAAGCCAAGTAAGAGCATATACTTCAGAAAAGAATCCCCATTCAATGAATGGTGCTGGGAGAACAAGATAACCATGTGTAAAAAACTGAACAGGATCCACACCTTTCACCACTTACAAAAATTGATTCAAGATGGATAAAAGGTTTAAATCAAGGCATGAAATGATAAAAATCCTCAAAGAAAATACATGAAAAACTCTTAAAAATGTTGGCCTGGGGAAAGATTTTATGAAGAAGACCTCTGAGGCAATTGCAACAGCTAAAATAAACAAATGGGACTTAATTAAAGTGCAAAGCTTCTGCACTGCTAAGGACACAACAATCAAAGCAAATAGACAACCTTCAGCATGGGAAAATATATTTGCATATTGCAAATCTGACAAAGGCTTCATAACTAGGATCTATAGAGACCTCAAATTAATCAACAGAAAAGGAGCTAACAATCCCATTTGTCACTGGGCAAGAGATATGAACAGAATCTTCTCAGAGGAAGATAGATAAATGGCTAACAAACATATGCAAAAATGCTCTTTGTCCCTAATCATAAGAGAAATGCAAATCAAAAGCACCCTGAGATACCACCTAACCCCAGTAAGATTAGCCCACATCACAAAGTCCCAAAGTTTCAAATTCTGGAGTGGATGTGAAAAGTGGGGGATGCTTTTACACTGTTGTTGGGACTGCAAACTAATACAGCCTCTTTGGAAAGAAGTATGAAGAATCTTCAAAGAACTCAAATTAGATCTCCCCTTTCACCCCATGATCTCACTACTAGGCATCTACCCCAAAGAAAAATAATCATTTTATCATAAGGACACATGCACTGGATTCATTATTGCAGCTCAATTTACAATTGCCAAAATGTTGAAACAACCTAAATGCCCATCAACTCAGTAATGGATTAAAAAACTTTGGTATATGTATACCATGGAATATTATTCAGCCATAAAAGGCAGTGACTTCACATCTTTTGTATTAACCCAGATGGAATGGAAACACATTCTTCTCAGTAAAAGCATAAGAAAGGAGAAGCAAATATCCAATGTACTCAATACTAATATGAAGCCAGTAGGCAATCTACTTCATGTACATACAGGAGAAAAACTCATTTCCATTCAAGTTTGGGAGTGGGGATTAAGGAGGAGGGTTTGGGGGTGCTCCCATTGAATTGTGGGAAAAATGTAGGTGTGCATGGTACACCTTTGTGTCTCGAACACAACTACAAGAGGGACTCTACCTAACAAATTTAAATATTGTGACTTGATTGTATCCTCACTTTAACCTGAAATAAAAGAAATGATCTAACAAATGTAAGGAAGCTATTAGCACATATTTGACATTCTAATGTTTAGAAACATTCTTTGGATTGCAATAGATTATTCTGCTCTCATAAAAGCAATTTAATTCTGGTTGGACAATAGATACAAGAAGAGATATACAATTTCCTGCACTTCCCTTCTGATCTTATACAACAGTCTGCTTATCTATTTGTTCCTCATCCATCATCTATCCACGTCTCTCTCTTTATTATTATTATCTCTTTATTATTTTGAAGGCAATGATACATTGAAACACATTTAAATTGAAATAGAAGTCATATGAAAGAAAGGAATATGAATTTTGGATAATTGAACATTTAAGTGCAAAATAACTTTGAATTTTGAAGAAAATATGAGTATTATTTCAAAGGTCTCATAGTTGATTCCTAATTAATATAAAAGAGGGAATCACTGAATTTTTCTGTAGATTAAGAGAAAACAATAAAATTTATGTTAGAAGAATATTATTAAGAAATAATTATCCTAAGAATAAGCAAAGGGAGACGGACCATATAATTTTTTCAGGAAAACTGAAGAGCCACAGCACCGCAGGGATCCTCTGACCATGATGGCTATGCGGTCACCAAGGATGTCAGCTTCATCCATATGGTGGGTGGTCAGTAAGATAGTACGATCCTTTTTATATTGCTGAAGGAGATCCCAGGTGACCCTTCTTGAGGCTGGGTCCATGCCAGACGTTGGCTCATCAAGTATTACTACCTAAAGACCAGAAGAATAATTCTATGAACATGGTTGAATACTATGTCCTGATGCCCCTCTTGTCTTACCATTTTTCACTTGTTCAACTAATCTAAAATAAGTTTAGAAAAAAACTCAATTAGGAATGCTGTAATAATTCCAAACTTGTGGCCATGTTATATCAACAAGGTTGATAATGTGAATCCCTTTGATTTTCATTTAGGAGATTCCTATTTGACTGTTACATCCATAGAAGTTCTCAAATTTGTGTTAGCTGATTCTTTTCAAACAGCTGCAGTGTGCAGGGAAGTCCATATTTTTCTTCCTTCCCTTTTTTCCTTCCTTCCTTCCCTTCATTTATTGATTTTACCTTGGAGCCTCCTATAAGTGCTATTATGACGGAGAGTTTGCGCTTCATTCCTCCACTCAGTGACTTTGATAATGCATTACATTTTTCTAGCAATTTAAAAGCAGACAGCATGTTGTTGATTTCCATAGGAATTGTCTTTTGATGTATTCCTTTTATCTGGAAAAAAGAAAGAGCTCACATGTTGCTTCCTATTTTAGTCCTAGAAATATTTTATAGCAGCTCTTTTTTTTATATTACCAAATTTTCTTCTTTATTTTTCCATTTTGGGGGTAAAGGAGACGGGAAAATGGTAGGAAACTCTGAACCAAAGTGAAAAAAATTTTTATAAGTATAACAAAGAACTTTTATTGGCTTGCTTCTACCTTAACATTGGTGTGTAATAGCCCTTTTTGTACATCCCCCATGTAGTAGCTTATTCCCTTTGCTTCTCGTTATGTTTAAAGACGAATTCATGAAAATAAAACTGTGATCATTAAAAGAGTAAGGATATCGAGAGCAATCTACTTGAAGTACATGAATAAAGTGGAAAAAGGAAAATTTCTTTGGCTCACCACACCATAGAAATACAGGTGTTCTGATACTGTCATGTAGTTAAACAACAGGTCATGCTGGGGGCACAAACCCAAGGATTTTCTAATCTGGACCATCTGCCTTGAGATGTTATATCCATTAATATAGACCTTTCCACTGGTGGGAGGGTAGAGACCTAAAATCAAGTAAAAGACAGAACAGAAACTTGACTTCTGAGAAAGAACATAACAAATTGCTCAATAGTCCTGTTAGTTTGAAATTTACATATGGATTTAAAATTTACATATGGATTACCATTAGCAGTATCTCACACAGATCATAATTCTACAAAATATGGATTATTTTTGAGGAACAAAATTAGAAATAATTTATTTTATATTTTTCTGTTTGTTTAACTCTATGTTTTAATTTTCAATGAGTATAAGTGACTGTAAGTTACTTGAGTAATAAAATACAAACTAGTGTTGTATTAGAGTATTCTCACAATGTTGCTGGTCATTTGACATCTATAAATTATGTTATAAGCTTTGCACTGCCATAGGCTGTGGTAGAACATTTTAAAACCTGAATATACAGATAATAATGCTGCTACACTTGAAGAATTTAAATTCTGGTTGGAGGAGATACACAGTGACCTAGGATAATTTAAAAATACTTACAAATCACCTATCCATAGCTATGATAATTGGCTAAGTTTAATAGAGAAAATATAATTTTAAACCTGATAACTAATTATTCCTATTTTATATAAACACTACTAACAGGATAAATGTGTTCAAAGATGTATATGATTACAACAGTGACCACATTTCCCAAATTGCCCTTGCTGTCCTTCACTTCCATTTATTTTTACATATATTTTAGAGTTTTTATTTTTAATAAATTATGCCAATTTTTATTGACTTAAATTGAGACTGTTTGACTATTAATGCCTGTGACTCCTCGCTTCTGTCATAGACCTTTCTTTCATGTTAATAATTTAAATCTTCTCTTTTCTGTTGGCCAGTCTAGCTAAAGCTTCGCCAATTTTATTATTCATGCAAATAACTGATTTTAGATTTCATTAATTTTCTCTAATGTTTTTGATATTCTCTATTTCATTAATTTCCATTCTAATTGTTATTTCTTTCCTTCTAATTGCCTTTGGTTTACATTTTTTTAAGTTTCTCAAGGTAGGTTACACAGTTTGAAAATGTTCTTTTTAATGTAGGCATTTCCAACTATAAATTTCCCTCTAATCACTGCTTGAGCTGCATCTTATAAGTTTTGATGTGCTGTGTATTCATTTTCATTTATTTTAAAGTGTTTCTTAATTTTGTTTGTGAATTCTTCTTTATCCATTGTTTAAGGGTTTCTTGTCCAATTTTCACAAATTTGTGAATTTCAAATTTATTATTAATTTATAATTTTACTCCATTATCATTAGATACTATATTTTATGTGATTTAAATATTTTAAATTAATTGAGGCTTGTTTTATGGCCTACTGTATGGTCTACCCTGCAGAATATTCTGTATATAGTTGAGTAAACATTTTGTTGTTATTGGGAGCAGTGGTCTATAAGTGTCTGTTAAGTCTCTTCATGATATAGTTTGTTTAAGTCTTCTATTTACTTGTTCATATTCTGCTTATTGTTTCTAGTCCTTATTGAAAGCTGGATTATAATTGGAAATTAAGTTATAATTATAACTTTTGAATTCATCTATTTAGGCATAAATTCTATCAGTATTTGCTTCACAAATTTTAAAGCTCTGTTGCTAGGTACATATGTTTATAATAAACATGTTTATATTAAACTGATAAGTTGTTCCTTTTATTATTATAACATATCCTCCCTTATCTTTCATAAGATTTTTCATTTTAAAGTCTATTTTAGTTGATATTTTTATACTCACTCAGCTTTCTTGCAGTTGTTTTTATGATGTATCTTCTGCTATCATTTACTTTCAATCTGTTTGTATCTTTGCATATGCAGTGTGTCTTCTGTAGACAGCACAGAGTTTGGTCTTATCCAGCCTCATAATCTATGATTTTTGCAAGGATTATTTAATCCATTTACAGTTAATATTATATTGATGTAGTTGGGCTTATGTTGGATATTTTTTTTTTTTTAGTCTCATGCCCTTCTTTGTTCCCTTATTTGTCCCTTATTACTTTATTTTTCACTAAGTGAATATTTTCTACTATAAAATTTTAATTCCTTTGCTAATTTTTTCACTACATTTTTCTGAGTTAGTTCCTTAGTGCTTTCTCTAGGGCTTACCATGTACCAAAATCTTAACTTATGAGACTCTACATTTCAGATTTATACCAACAATTCAGCCAACTCTATAATCATTATTTTTATATGGCTCTATTCTCTCCATGCTACTATTTTTATTTATATTCAATCTATCTACCTATCTATCTATATATATATAACTAACTACATATATAACAATATATTACTAACCTCCAAATACATTGTTATAATATTCTTAATTAATTTTATATTTATTAAAGAAGCTAAGAAATACAAGGAAAGTATATATTCATAGAGTTTATTTACTTTGTTATTTACCATTATTGGTTCTTTTCATTTGTTCTTGAGGAACAAATCTATAATTGTATTTCACCACATAAAAAGAAGCAAAAACAAAGATCACATAATCCTCTCAATAGATGCAGGAAAAGCATTTGACAAAATTCAACACCCTTTTTTTGATCAGAACACTTGACAAAATTGGCACAGATGGGACATTTATCAAAATAACAGAACCCATGCATGAGAACCCATAGACAAAATCATATTAAATAGAGAAAAAGTGAAAGCATTTATGCTAAGAACTGAAACTGGGTAAATATGACCACTATTTCCACTACTGTTCAACACAGTTTTGGAAATCCTAGCTACAGCAATGAGACAAGAGAAGGATAGCAAGGAAATCTAGATGGGGAAAGAAGAGACATAAGCATTGCTTTTCATTGATGATATTAGTTGTATACCTTGAAAATCCCACAGATTCAGCCAAGAAGACACCTGAATTGATCAATAAATATAGCAGTGTTTCAGGTTACAAAATCAATGCACACAAATCAGTAGCTTTCATATATGCCAACAATAGTCAAGCTAAGAATCAAATCAAAGGCATAATATCCTTCACTGTAGGATCAGAGAAAATGAAATACCTCGGAAGATATTTTTAAAAGGAGGTGAAAGATCTGTGTTGATAGAACTATGAAACACTGAGAAAAGATATCCCAGAGGACTTAAACTGATGGAAGAATATACCATGCTCATGGTTTGGCAGAAACAACATTGTTAAAATGTCTGTACTACTCAAAGTGATATATAGATTTAATGCAATTTCCATTAAAATAGCAAAGTCATTTTTTTTAGATCTTGAAAAAATAGTTCTATGCTTCATGTGGAATCAGTATAAACCATGAATAGTCAAGGCAATCTTACATACTAAGAACAAATCTAGAGGCATCACATTACCAAACTTTAGGCTACTATAAGTCTGGAGTCATCAAAAGAGCATGGCATTGCCATAAAAATAGAGACATAGATATATGGATTAGAACTGGGAATCCACATAAGAAACCATCCTCTTATTACCTTTGATATATGACAAAGCAAACAAAATCATACACTAGGGAAAAAAATCCTTATTCAATAAATTGTGCTGGGAAAATTGGATAGCCACATGCAGAAGACTGAAACAAGATCTTCACCTCTCACCATCCACAAAAATTAACTCAAGCTTTAAACATAAGGCATGAAACTATAATAATTATAGAAGAAAGTATTATAAAAACTCTTATATATGTTGATCTAGTGAAATAATTTATGAAGAAGACCCAAGTGGCAATCATAGTAATAACAAAAATAAATAAATGGTTTGGCATTCATAGCTCAGGAGTTAGGGCACCAGCCAAATACCCCAGGGCTGGTGGGTTAAAATACAGCCTGGGCCTGCTAAACAACAATGACAACAACAACAGCAACAACAACATTGCTGCACATTGTGGGGGCACCTGTAGTCCCAAGTACTTGGGAGGCTGAGACAAGAGAATTGCTTTAGGCCAAGAGTTTGAAGTTGCTGTGAGCTGTGATGCTGCAGGACTCTACCAAGGGTAATATAGTAAAACTCTGCCTCAAAAAAAAAAAAATAAATAAATAAATTAAATAAATGGGACCAGATCAAGTTAAAATGTTTCCACACAGCCAAGGACACAATCAACAGAGTAAACACATATACAAAATGAAAGAAGATATTTTTCAGATCCTGGAGATAATATGTGCTACACACATGATAAAGGACTGATAATGTGAATTTACAAAGAACTCATGCAAACCAACAAGGAAAGATCAAACAACCCCATTAAAAATTGGGCAAGAGACATGAAGAGAAACTTTTCTAATGAAAATAGACTAATGGGCAATGAACACATTAAAATATGCTCTAATCATAAAGGAAATGCAAATCAAAACCACACTGAACGATCACATAACCCAGTGAGAATGCTTCACATCACAAAGTCCCAATGCAACAGTTGCTGGTGTGGATGCAGAGAGAATGAGAATGTTTTTATTTCATGTTCACTTTTGAAATAGAGAAGTGAGGCTCTTGGTTGACACATTTTTTTCTAATTATATTCATTATTATTTTTTTAGTTGGGGTTCTTGCTTTGTCACCCAGGCTGAAGTGCAGTGGCATGATCATAGCTTACTTCATCCTCAATCTCCTGGGCTCAAATAATCCTCCTGTCTCAGCCTCCCCAGTTGCTAGTACTAGAGGCATGGGCCTCCTTCCCTGGCTAATTAAAACATTTTTTTTTAAGAGACAGGGTTTCACTATGTTGCCCAGACTGAAGTGATCCTCCTGCCTCAGCCTCTGAAAGTATTGGGATTACATGAGCAAGCTGCTGCATCTGGCCATTGAAAGTCTTTTCTTTCAGTACTTTATATATGTCAACCCATTGATACATGGCCTACATTGTGGCTGACAAGAAGTTGGCTCTTAGATTCATTGGGAATCCATTTTATGTGATGAGTCATTTTTCTCTTGTTTCCAAGATTTTCTCTTCGTTTTTCAGAATGTTTACTATAGTGAGTCTGGGTGTAGAGCTCCTCACCTTATCCTATTTGGAATTTGTTAAGAGCTTCTTGACTGTGTAGATTAATGTTTTCAGTAAATTTGGAAAGTTTGCAACATTTATTTCTTAGAATCTACTTTATGCTTATTTCTTTTTTTCTGGTACTCGTATTATATGTATATTGAGGCACTTAAAGGTATCCCATATTGTTCTAATGCTGTCTTAATTTTGCTTCATTTTTTCTCCCTATTATTAAGGTTGCTAAGCTCTATCAATTCATCTTCAAGCTCACTGACTCCTTCTTTCAACCTACTACTGAATTCTTTCAACGAATTTTCCCTGGGGTTATTGTATCTACTCCAGAATTTCCACTTGGTTCTTTTTTTGTGATATCTTTTTGTTAACATTTTCTATTTGATAAGATATTGTCTTCATACCTTTCTTTGGTACTTAATCATGCATTCCTTTAGTCTCAGAACATTTTTATAAAGGTTATTTTGATGTCCTTTAAAATGTGACTGATTTTTTCCCAGTTTTTGGGCCACACTTTCTTATTTTGTTAATGTTTTATAACTATTTTGTTAAAGTTGGTTATTTTATAATGTAGTTTAGCAATTGTTTATAGTAACTTTGAGGATCTACTCACCTTAGTCTTCAGTAGAAGCTGTTTTATTGTTGTTTGCTCATTTCCTTGTTTTGTAACTTGGGTAGACTATTTAGAGAATTCTATACCCCATGCAGTATGAAATCTTTGGTGTCACTGCTCAAAGGATGCCACCTTTTGCATATGCACAGTCACATTGGAATTACAGCAATTTTAGCATTGCTTTTTCTAAATCTTCCTCTTTCCTCTATTAAGCCTTCTTCCTTATGTGATATCACACCCAGAAGTATGGTCCATTTATTATTGACTGATTGTTCTATAATTTTCAACAATTTCACAGGGTATAAATTGCTCAGTAGTTTGATTCAGTTAAATTCATCAGGGATAGTTTCTTTTTATTTTATTTTATTTTATTTTATTTTGAGACAGAGCCTCAAGCTGTCACCCTGGATAGAGCGCTGTGGCATCACAGCTCACAGCAACCTCCAATTCCTGGGCTCAAGCGAGTCTCCTGCCTCTGCCTCCCAAGTAGCTGGG
>CAUYON010001128.1:0-21679 GCA_963573935.1 Arctocebus calabarensis
TGCCTCAGCATACCGAGTAGCTGGGACTACAGGCGCCCGCCACAGTGCCCGGCTATTTTTTTGTTTTTTGCAGTTCGGCGAGGCCGGGCTTGAACCCGCCACCTTCGGTATATGGGGCCGGCGCCCTACTCGCTGAGCCACAGGAGCCGCCCTGGACCTTAATTCTTGACTATGTAGATGTTCTATATGCCTAGGGGTTTTGTGTGCTTTGGTAGGTGTGGAAATATGTGTGAGACCTATACAACTTTACCTCAATATATTCAAAAGTGAATCTGGAGGCTCAATGCCATAGCACAGTGGTTCCGGTGTCGGCCACATACACCGAGGCTGGCAGGTTTGAACCCAGCCTGGGCCAGCTAAAACAACAAAGACAACTATAACAAAAAAAATAGCCAGGTGTTGTGGCAGGCATCTGTAGTCCCAGCTACTTGGGAGGCTGAGGCAAGAAAATCACTTAAGCTCAAGAGTTGGAGGTTGCTGTGAGCTATGACAGCACAGCACTCTACGGAGGGTGACATAGTGAGACTCTGTTTCAAAAAAAAAAAAAGTGAATATGGATATGATTTTGTTGGCTGAACTCATTAGTAAAAATGCCTTTTAAATGTAGCTAAGGTTGTAATATATATAATGTATATATGCATATATGTAATATCCACATATTATTAGATATAGACTTCAACAAATAGCTATGTGTGTATCTGTTAACAATATAATTGACTATCATGACTCATTTTTTTAATTCCATTGAAGTATAAAGCTAGTTAGAAAAGCATATAGTATAAATGTTAGGGTCTCACAATACTCATCTTAGAACAAGACAGTAGGATAATTATCTTCATTTAGTGTTCATGTATACTTACTACATATTACTTTTCATTCCTTTTTTGCATTTCAGACCATCTGTCTGGAATTAACACTTTTTGCCCAAAATACATCTTTTAGCATTTTCTTTGGGTGACAGTGGCCAACTATTTAGTCAGAGTCTCTTTAGGAACTTTCTGGACCAAGTCAAACTCAAGCCTTGTTTTGCCCTACTCCCAAGGGATAAGACCTTTGCCCTTTTTAACCTCATAGGAGATTTCATTCCTACTGAAATGTAGGAATGAAAAGTATTCTCAAGGGTTCTGACTTACTGTTTTAGCTGATTCTCTCCCATCCCTTTGTTTACCTAGTTTCATTTTCTGATTTAGGGTTCTGCCCTTCCACTGAATTCAAACCTAACAGAACAAAAGGATTTGTTCTGTAAAATTTAGATCCAGACCAAAAGCCACTTTCAAGGATCCAGAAGGCCAAATGTGTCCCCAAGATCACAAGTTCCCCACTCCCAGATCAGACTCAGTTTCAGGCTATAACCTCATACCTTTCTCCTAGCTAACCCCACCCCTGTCGCTTATTGACAGACCAATGCATTACTATCCTTCAGCCTGAGTTTCTTCATTGGAGAGACTAATGCTGTTCTGCCTTGATACTGTAGCACCTTGGCAGGTGCCTCAGGAACCCTCCTTCCTACCTTGGTCTAGGACTTCAGATTCTTGTCTTGCAGTGTCAGCATAACCTGGGAATTTTTTAGAAAATGCAAAGTTTCCAGCTTCACTGTAGAACTACTTAATAAGAAACTGGGGGTGAGGATAGGGGAACAGCAATCCATTTTTTAACAAATTCTCTAGGTGATTCTGATGCACACTAAAGTTTAAGAACCCTCCCAAGTAGCTGGGACTACAGCTGCCCACCACAACGCCCAGCTATTTTTTTTGTTGTTGTTATTGTAGTTGTCATTGCTGTTTGGCAGGCTCAGGTCAGGTTCGAACCTGCCAACCTCAGTATATGTAGCTGACGCCTTAGCTACTGAGCTATGGGTGCCAAGCCCAATCATTCTTTTATAAGTGTGGCAACTGAGATACCAGCAGCACTTGCTCAAAGTCATAAGGCTAGTTTAGTGCTAAATAGTAGAGCCAAGAGTACAGTTTGTTTCAACCCTCTGCTCTTTCTCTTATGCTATTATGTTACTTGTTGCTCTGTTATGCTATTATATGTTACTGTTGCTTTAAATTAAGTCATGACATTACTGTACATTTGAAAATAAGAGGCTTGTACTCTAAACTTCCACATCTCTATAATTTTTCAACCTTCTGCCAATGAAAGTATCAATCAGAATCAAGTAGCTTTTAGTGACAAGGTGGCAACTCTTGGCATTGGTCTGTTTACATAGAGCTCAACAGTCTTCGTGTTGTCCAAGATGGCTTTGATTGATGTATATTGCCATGTTTTTAAAAAATATGACATACCAAAATGAACCCTACAAGTGATTTGCTAAGGAATGATCAGTTGCATTCTGTATGTGTGTGTATGTAGATGTTTTTAATTCATAAAATGAATTAGCAGGGAATTTCTTAAGTATCAAGGACCCTGGCATATGAAAGTAGAATTGTCTGGTAGTAGGAAGGAGATAGGTAATAAATTGCATACTTGTTCAGGAACATGTCTATTGAAGAATACTTTTACTTTGTTAGTTACTAGTATAGTATTAGTATACTTACTCAGTAATTATTCTTATTTTTATGTATTTTAAGGGATTTTGTTCTTCCTTCATGGATGCTGTCATACAGTCTTCAGATAGCAAATAAACATATGTAGGAGTTTCCATTTGTTTTACTTTGACATGTTTGCCTCATATATCCTCATGGATCTGAACTTAGAGGAAAGGAAATCCAGAGGTACTATTTCAATCTTTTCTACTATTGTATTGTTAACCAAAAATTTCTTTTCAATGATAAAGAATTGGAGCTTGGAGACCGTTTTCTTAGTAAATCACACTCGTGTGGATTGACAAAGTTAGGACAGCCTCTAAAGGAAGTGGCTTATCCACTGGGAAATTTTTTCATGATAAGAGTTTACAAATGCAAAAGAAAGTATCATTAAGCAATTAGCAGGAATAGTATGTACTATATCATTTTGAACACCCTGAAATCTTTTTCAAAAGTTAATATGAAACTTATGAAAAATATGCAATCGAGATAGTTCATTATGTTACAGATAGATTCTGTTTTACCAGAACTGGCTGCATAATTTGTGGGGCTCCATGCAAAATGAAAATGTACGGCCTCATGTTCAACGATTATTAAGTATTCCAAAATGGCTGCAGCAAGCATTAAACCAACTGGGGAGCCCTGCGTGACTAAATAAATTGCACAGCCATGAAGGCTCTGTGTTTTACCGAAGTGACACCATTAAGGAGAGAAGCAAAATTTGCACCACTTTGCTCCTGGAACAAAATGAATATTTTGACTTGAATAAAAGTGAGACTCTTTTAACAAGAAACCACTTTTAAAAAAAGCTCTTCATGCAAGTAACCCCTTTTATTTATTTCAAAACATCTTTTTCTATCAATTCCAACCTGATCTTTGTAGCAAATAAAAAAGAGAGCTTTTCTCATGAGAACTCCTGTCAAGAAATAATCGTCTTCAACCCTCTTCTGATATATTAAGAAATAGTTCTCATCTCTCTGAAAGTAGGGTTGAACCTTTTTCTCTGATGAATACTTTACATACTCTGAGCAAACAGCTTAAATTTTCTTACATATTTTGCCAACAAAATTCCCATTTCTCTTTTTTTAATCCCTAGTGGCCTAAGGTATCATCTCTACAGATCGTTTACATCACATTCTCTATCAGTCATATAATAGGACTTACAGCATTTCATTTTGCAGCATACCTTTGGGTCTGTTTGCACTCGATGTGGAGTTCACTTTGAGTCATGTCAATCCTTTGAATTTGTTTTCTGTGATTTGGTTTTCATAAAACATTAGGGTGCCCTCTAGGTTATCCAGTCCAGTTCCCTGCCTCTACATATGCCTGCGAATAACTCTGCAAGACAAATGGTTGAACAGTATGCTTTTAAGCATCCCAGGAGAAGAAAAGTGTAATATCACCCATAATCCTTAAAGAGTGAAGGATGTTCAGGGAAATACCAACTACCCTTCTATACCTCACAAGTTTCATTCTTCTTGAATGCAAGAGTTGTTCTTTTCTTTTCATTGCAATTATTTGATGTGACTTATTCCTTTACTTCAAAGTGTTTCATGTCTAAATCTAACCTTAATCATATTCTTGTTGAGAAAATAGAAAGCAGACTTTTCTACCTATCCTATTTCGCTGTATAAAACTCTTGAAAACTTTCTCATCACACTTGTCAACCCTCTCTGATACACAGACAGACCTCAGTTAGTCACTGTTATTGTTTACCATTCTTTCTTCTTTACCGAAAAACTATTGAATTATTCAGTTTTTCTTAAAACTTCAATGATTTTTATATTTCAGATGCTTTTTAGTATTCAGTATATGCACAGCACGCTCAGAGTCTCTGTCACTGGTCCCCTGGCTCTAATATTTATTAAAATAATTTTATTTACTGTATGTTTGTGTCATATTGGAAATGTTAGGAGAAAACATTGAATTTTGAATGTGAAAGGTGCTTTCTTCTTTTATCAAAAGGAAAAAATGCATTCTCTGACATTAATAAAAGTCAGGCTGACGTTCTCTTACGAGAAACTCAAGTGCTCCAGTGGCGCAGTCGGTTGGTGCAGCATAACTACATCTTACGAGAAACTCACTAAGGTGACAAACAGCATGAAAAATGTAATTAGGTATTTGGTAGGACTGAGATGGTTGGCTTGTTCTCCTATCTGATAAATCCTGATATGCAAAAATAAAATTATAATTAATAAGAGTGCGAATGTGGCAGATATATTGATATTCTAGGTAGTATTGAAGGAATTGTCATTATTTCATATGCTTACAATGGGGGAAAAAGCAAATTTGACTGTTTTGCAAATATTGCTGAATTTTCCTCTGAAAAAAACACTATAATGAATGGATTTATTTATTCAGTTCTCAGTGAGGTAGTAGCTGAATCAAGGTTTTGGAAAAAATAAACATGCATTCTCTCTTTCTAAGTATATTAACTAATCTATAAAGGCTTGACATTCATTAATGCTTGCTGAGGGAAAAAATGAGTTCCAGAGATTGTGTTTTGCTCAGTACTGCATAACTTACTTTCACAAGCCCTGCTTAAGCTTTGATTTCTAAATCTCTCCCAAGTGAAATCATACCTCAAAGATGTTTCATTAAAATGACAAGATAAGCTGCCTTGCTTCCCTATGCTAGAGTGGGAGCAAGGGACAGAGTCCTGGGAAATCATGCAAAACTGTTCCTAAGCTCTAGAGCAACGGTTCTCAACCTGTTGGTCACGACCCCTTTGTAACAATGCAAATACATCCTGCATATCAGATATTTGGGTCATGGCATTAGGAAGGTTGAGAACCACTGTTCTAGGGGAAGAAGTGCAAATTATTGACCTCAATGAAAAATGGGCACTGTTCTCCATTGTGAGGATAATAATCAAACTGTGTGCCAAGACTTAGCTTCCCTTGATCTGGTTCTCATGGTTCTATTGATGACTCATGCAGTTAGAACATGGAGACTGGAGTTGTAGAATATAGATACTATTAGAAAGTCTGCGCTTTTCAAATAGTGCGTTTTAGAAAATATTTTAAAATGCGTATTTTCATTATCATTATCTTCCTCATCGTTCAGTCTTCCACGTTTCTTTGCCTATTTGGAAATATTTTCCCAGAGGTTGGTAGTAGTTCACGTGGCTTCATTATATCTCTAAATATTAGTTCACACCATATGAAACTATTGCTGTCTGACAATTTCTGACCTACAAAAATGGCAATCTTATATAGTTCAATCTAATAAAAAATGCATAATTCCCAAACAGAAAGGTAATATCCTACCATTATGTAACCTTTTTTTGTTGTGCATTAAACTCAAATTCTACCTTAGTTGGACATTGACTAGCTGCTTGACATTTAGGATAATTTTCTCACCGATTGTTGGCATTTAAAGAGAACTTTTAAATAGTAGAACCATCTCCCTGTGCATGCAGGGCCACCTTGGAAAACAGGCCTTAATGTAGTTACCTGCTCAGTAGCCTGGTCTCCTGTGGATATAGCCCTCCTGTTTCAATAGTATTTCTTTAGAGAAAGTGCAGAGTAGTTGGTTAATTTCTCATTGTCTTTATTTTTGTTCCAAATGAATATGCCCTGGTCATTCTAATTAGGTCAAGAGATACTGTAATATCTTGGATAGAGCTGCATGTTGACAAGATTTCTTCAGCTACCTGTATCCAAATCATCTCTGAAGAGTGGATGATTAATTCCATCCAGCACATGTTGATTCCTCCAGGTTTGACTCTGAGCTGGAAGTGACCTCATCCTTACTTTACTCCCCAGTTCAGAGTGCATCTTAAAATAGCTTCCTGAAGATTTCAGCAATGAATAGATTCTCTAAATATACAGTTTCTTTGTAGAAGACAATGCTAATGTGAGTGCTTAGTTACTAAAACAAATATAGCAGCATTTTTAAAGCCTCATAAGGTTAGATAATTGCTTTCAAGAAATCATAGTACCTTGTTTTTCTTCCTTTTCCTGAAATGGAAAATCATAATCCTGTTGAAGACCTAAGTAGTGTATTCCTTTTAAAGGATGGGGATAAATTTCCCCTATACTAAAAATCACTAGCTGCCATGGAAGTGCTGAATGAAAAATGGTCATTATCATTTCTTTGTGGACTGCAATTTCCCCCTATTGATATAGGCTATAAATAGGAAATAAACAGTCTTGAATGAAATCAGATAGTATGCAAAGATCTCACTGATGAATTTAAATGAGCGAATCATAAAAAGAACAAAATATTGCCTGGTTCTAAATCTTTGCCAAGGAGCCTTGAAGAACCTCCTCAGTCTCTACTCTTTTGGCAAATACCACTTTTAACCGATTTTTTGGAGAGTAACAGGTATTTATTTTTGAATTTTTTTTTACTTATCTTCAAGAGGAAAAATAATTAAGAACACTAAAAATTATTACTGTTTAATAAATAAAATAAATATAGGTCCTTAATATTTTTTATTTAATAAAATTGGCAGTTCCTCCCTTTATGAAGAATTTATCTGAAATAACTTATCAACATATGAACCATACTGAAATAAATTGCTTTTCTAAACAGTAGAGCCTTGGCTCCTGCAAATACTTGATCTATGCCCAAAGTCTGATGTAAAAGTAGGTTGTTCTATTGATTATAGTTCTAAGACCAAAAAATCTATTAGTATTTATCTCTGTTCTTCAGATATATTACATATCAAACAAGTAGAGATTTTCAAACAATATTTTATTCATTTTCCTTGGCAGGCTCTTTGTTAGTTAAGAATTTTCTTTTTGTTGTCGTTGCAGTTTTTAGCTGGGGCTAGGTTTGAACCCGCCACCTCCGGTATATGGGGCTGGCGCTCTACTCCTTGAGCCACAGGTACTGCCCCTAAGAATTTTTTTAATTTTTAAATTAGCCCACATATAGGAAACATATGTCACTTACCTATATGTAACACTGCAACCTCAGAAGGATGCCTTATGGTTCTCTGTTTTACATGGTGCTGCCCTTTGAGTAAGTGCTCAATAGTTATATATTGATAGTTTGAAACAGTTAATTAAAAACCACATAAGAAATTTGCTAAGGGTATTATTGAAATAGTGCTGATTAACTGTATCTAAGTTCTCCCTGCTTTCCTCTCCAGAGGCTACTATTCCAAGAAGAGACATGGTTAAAACAAATTTAAAGTTATAAATCTTTTCTAGTTTACCCCAAGCAAGAAATTAAGTGCCTGCTTGCAAGCCTGTCTCTGACCACAGCTCTATCCACTTTAATAAAATACAGGAATATTTACAAACAATGATGACGCAACAGTCACTAGATAGCAATAACATAGTTACTTCATAAAGTAGCATATGATATAAATCATGAACATTTTTTACTTTGAAAAAAAATCAAAGAAATGCAAAGCCAAGTAGACATATCAACTTAAAACACTTATCAGGTTAAGCTCCAAGGAATGGCAGTCTTGAAATGTCAGTATTTTCTCTGGTTTTACTAGCTTTTAGAAGGTTATTTAAGCATAACTGTCATTTGTGACTTTATTTTAGAAGAACCACATAATGTTCAGAAACTGACATATTATCTCTCTCAGGTATTGGTGCCTAATTTTGTAATTCTATACCATTTTTTTCTAACTGGTAAACTCTCATGTAATTCAATGGCATCCATATTATTTACTCAGTAATCTGTAATTATGGACTTGTTCTAATGAAGTACCCTATGCTTTATTGCCCTGTATTCTCAGGAGCTCTGTGGGTTTCAATTAACAAAAATTTAAAGTCAGAAGACCCATTTTTTTCCCAGGTGAACATGATAAAGTAGTGAGGAGGTTAATCAGTGTTGCTTTAATTGTTTGAAACATCAAAAGGCAATACCACCTAATATACAATTATCATATTACTTATAATGTATCTTCTTTTTTAACTTAAAGGTTAGATTCAATTAAATAATAGTAGCAGTATGTTAAATTTACTATGAGTATCTGCCTTAGGGAGTTATTTATTTATTAACTTGAAATTAAAATTTTTTCTGTTGGAAACCAACTTCCCTTTTATGTAATAAAATATTTAATTAAGGTCTATCTGATTTTAATTATTTAATAGACCAGAATATCATTAATATATATTTGTATAAATTGTGTACCTGAGCTTAGATCATTTAAGTTTCCAAAGTAATCACTCTAGATATATGAATCCTTGAATCGATCTAGTGAGCTAAAGTATATTCACATAATTTTATAAAAGCTATATCTATTTAAACATACAAGAGTAAAATATCTGGTTGGTTTTTTGGGTTTTTTTTTTTTACTATTTTTAAAAATTTACGTTAATTTTTTATTTCCTAACTTAGGCACATGGGAGAGGAGATATATAGGTATGAACCTTCAAGGGTATGTACAAAATGATAAAGAGAAGTAGACTGGCAGATATAGTTGGAGAAACCAAAGAAAATATTGGAAGCAATTGATAAGATCATTACAGTTTTGATTTGATCTGATGAGCATTAAATCTTAGAAAAGGGGATAATCTGATAAAGTTGTAGTTCAGTAAAGGGAGAAACTAGTAAAAAATGGAATTAAATGAGTTAATTCATATAGTAATAATGCAGATTAAGGGATGAGTGGTAAATTTAGGGAGGAAACTCTGATTTTGAGATATTTTGCCTGTGAAGAAGTAGTACAGCTGGGCGGCGCCTGTGGCTCAAAGGAGTGGGGCACCAGCCCCATATACTGGAGGTGGTGGGTTCAGACCCAGCCCCAGCCAAAAACTGCAAAAAACAAACAAACAAACAAAAAAACGTAGTACAGCTTAGTCTCTGTTTGAATCTGGAGATGAAGATAAAATATCAAAGGTTCCAAACCTGAGGGATAATCAGAAATGAGACACTTGAGATGAGAAGTTATGAGTGTGTGGCTGTGTAGAAATTTATGGATGATTAAATCAGTCTTAACATACTGATTCTGAGATGATGGGGAATCTTGTAAATAACATTATTTGGGATAGCTGATAATTTGGGCCTGAAATAGGAAGAAAAATTAGTAATGGGAAGCAGCGCCCGGAGCTCCATGGGTAGGACGTCGGCCACATACACTGAGGCTGGCAGGTTTGAACCTGGCCCTGGCCAGCTAAGACAACAATGACAACTACAACAACAACAACAACAAAATAGCCTAGCATTGTGGCTGGCACCTGTAGTCCCAGCTACTTATGAAGCTGAGGCAAGAGCATCATTTAAGCCCAAGAATTTGAGGTTGCTGTGAACTGTAACTCTACTAAGGACAACATAGACTCTGTCTCAAAAATAAAAAAGAGTTGGGTGGCTCCTGTGGCTCATGGAGTAACGCGCCGGCCCCATATACCGAAGGTGGCAGGTTCAAGCCCGGCCTCAGCCAAACTGCAAATAAACAGAAAAATAGGCGGGCGTTATGGCAGGCGCCTGTAGTCCCAGCTAGTCGGGAGGCTGAGGCAAGAGAATCGCCTAAGCCATAGAGCTGGAGGTTGCTGTGAGCTGTGTGAGACCACAGCACTCTACCGAGGGTGATAGAGTGAGACTCTGTCTCTACCAAAAAATAAATAAATAAATAAATAAAAAAGAGTTAATAGTGGGAATTCAAATTAAGACATTGCCACCACAGAAGGACGCTATGAGCTTGAAAGTGAGATAACTTCCCGGATTCCAAGACAGCAAAGATCACAGACTATGCAGTGATACTTTGGTATGCTTTCTAAATAATTATCTTTTAGATAAAGACTCATGTCAGTTTTATCAGGAGATAGCAGTGAGATTACCATGAGGACAAATACATATTCTAGTGGGTTAAAGAAAGAATCCATGGCTGGGCGTGGTAGCATATACCTATAATCCTAGCACTCTGGGAGGCCAAGGTGGGAGGATCCCTTGAGCTCAGTTTGAGACCAGCCTGAGCAAAAGCAAGACCCTGTCCTTACTAAAAATAGAAAAATTAGCTGGGCATAGTGGCAGGCACCTGTAGTCCCAGCTACTCGGGAGTCTGAGGCAAGAGGATCAGTTGAACCCAGGAGTTTGAGGTTTCTCTGAGCTTGGTTGATACTGTGGTACTCTAGCCTGTGGCAAAGAGTGAGACTAAGTCTCAGAAAGAAAGAATGAAAGAAGGGAGGGAGGGAGAAAGGGAGGAAGACAGGTAGAAGGAGGGGGAGAGAGGAGGAAGAAAGAATCCAACCATGCTCAGAGTCAGAATGGCTCTCTCATGAAGCACATTATTGAACTCTCCTTAAGAAATTATGGAGAAATTTAGATCGACACTTAAAGGTGAATCCTTCTCTCTCCCATCCTGTTACATCAATATGAATTACAATATGAGTTACAATAATGCATACCAGAAGTACACACCTTGAGCTGCTTTTCTGAGGTAAGTGGCAAGAGGCAGCTTCTTAACGCAGTCCTGATCATGCTTTGTACCACGTGATCCTCCACGGCTTTCACATTGGACAAAGACTGATTTTTGACAGCCATGTATAGGCTGATATATTTGATAAGAGATAAATTATAGTAAACATTTTTTTCAAAACGGCTGTTCTATACTGGTTTAATCAATTTGATTCTTTTTCTTGGGGGATTTGGACTCAAAGACACAAAGATGAAGAAATAGTTAGCAAACGGCAGAAGAGAAAATTAAAACAAATATGAAGAGCGAGTGTACATAAGTAGGTGACAACAGATATGAAGATACTAAAATAATAATGTTTAGTGAGTTCATTAAAACTATTTATTTATGTATTTATTTATTTATTTATTTTTGCAAATTTTTTTTTTTTTGGCTAGGGCTGGGTTTGAACCCGCCACCTCCAGTATATGGGGCTGGCGCCCTATTCCTTTGAGCCACAGGCACTGCCCCATTAAAACTATTTTTGTGCCTGGAGGAATAGAGTTGTAGTTATATCTTGAAGGATGTTTCAGTTTTTTGTGAGGCCTGACCATGCAGCTGCTGACACTTTTTTTCTCTTCCTCCATATCCTTACACTAAATCCTCATCTTCATTTTTTGCAATCCATCTAACATGTTTATCATGAGGGTTAGAACTATAGCCAGTTAAGTAACAGACATTCCTTCTTTTTCTTTTCCTGGCTCCCTGCTCTAGAGCAGTGGTCCCCAACCTTTTGGTACCAGGCACCAGTTACATGGAAGACAATTTTTCCTTGGACTGGGGGTGAGAGTGGGGTTAGTTTCAGAACGATTCAAGTATATTACATTTATTGTACACTTTATTTCTATTGTTATTTCATTGTGATATATAATTAAATAATTATACAACTCATCATAATGCAGAATCAGTGAGAGGCCTTAGCTTGTTTTCTGGTAACTAGGTGGTCTGGGGGTCCCACCTAGTATTTGCAGCTACTTCCCAGCACTAGAAACACTGCCTCAGCTGTACCTCAGATCATCAAGCATTAGATTCTTATGAGGGGTGCCCAACCTAGATCCCTCACATGTGCTGTTTACAGTAGAGTTCACCCTTCTGTGAAAATCTAAAGCTATCACTGATCTGATAGGAGGCAGAGTAGACACAGTGATGTGAGCAGTGGGGAGTGGCTGTAAATACAGATGAAGCTTCATTCACTGCCCACCCACTCACCTCCTGCTATAGGGCCTGGGTCCTAGCAGGCCAAAGACTGGTACCAGTTTACACCCTGGGGGTTGGAGACTGCAGCACTACAGGATCTACTTCCCCCAAGTGGTGCAACAGATTGTGCCACCTGGTCCAAAAGACTGACCAGCAATAGAGGAGGGAACTGGTTTAGTTTACCCTTGGGCAACTGGTGCTTGGACAATATGTTCACACCATGCATTATAGATTATTCCTACTAGAATAAAAGGGAGGCTTTTGGTTATTCAGATGGGTAAATACTAGGCTACATTATTAGATAATCCTCATGTAATTGTGAGGCTGGTGTCCATCTCAAGTTCAGCCATTTAGCTGTCTATGGACTGTCACTCCCTATTCTATCATTACATTCAGATATTTAAATACAATATTTAAATTTATGCAATATTTGAACTACAACCTGAGCACAGCACCTGAAGCTCAGCAGCTAGCGTGCCAGCCATATACACTGGAGCTGGTGGGTTTGAACCCAGCCTGGGCCAACAATAACAACTACAACAACAAAAAAATTAGTGGCATTGTGGCAGGCGCCTGTAGTCCCAGCTACTTGGGAGGCTAAGACAAGAGGATTGCTTAAGCTCAAAAATTTGAGGTTGTTGTGAGCTTTGGGGCTGCAGCACTCTACTAAGGGAGACGTAGTGAGACTCTGTCTCAAAAAAAAATAATAAAATAAAATTAATTACTTAAGTTTCTTAAACAAACAAACAACAACAAAAAAAACCAAATAAACTACAACCTGAAAATTATGGAATCTTCCCAAGATGCCATTATCAGACATGAAAGGAAGATTTGACATTGCATGTCTGGGACCAATGGTAGAAAAAGTCAAAAAACAATTTTTGGTTCCTATCCCCACTGAGATGAGACTTCTCAGTAAACTGGTTAGTTCTATAGATCCATTTTTCCAACTGCTTAAAGCAAAAATATGTAATATTATCATGTAAAAAAGGAGGTATGATTGCTCCTCATTTTGAAATGAGTGGTTGTAATGAGGACACATAAGCTTACATAAGTTAAGGCTTATTGTATGGCATTATATTATGATATGGTCCATTTGAAGTCCATAGGTAGGTCTTTTGTAAAGAAGCTGAACTTTCCCAGTGTTAGTCAGAGGCTGGATCTCAGGCAGGAAAACAAAGCTTGAATATCATGTCTCTCTCACTGGCCTTTGAGAAACTCTTTTCTTTTGGGGACTGTTCTTTTTGTTTGTTTGATTGATTGAATGATTGATTGATTGTTTCAGGCTATAAGAGACTGGTTTCATGTCTTGGTTTTCTATTCAGTTCCGTATGTTTATGTCTCTATTTTTGTGCCAATACCCTGCTGTTTCGTCTACTGTAGACTTATAATATAACCTAAAGTCTGGAAGAATGATGCCTCCAGCTTTGTTTTTATTACTAAGAATTGGCTATACGAATTTTTTCTGTTTCTATATGAAATGAAGAACTATTTTTCCAGTCCTTCAAAGTATGATTTTGGTATTTTAATGAGGATTGCATTGAATCTATAGATTGCTTTGGGTAGTATAGACATTTTAACAATGCTAATTGTTGGGGCAGTGCCTGTGGCTCAAAGGAGTAGGGTGCTGGCCCATATGCCAGAGGTGGTGGGTTCAAAACCCAGCCCCGGCCAAAAAACTGCAAAAAAAAAAAGTGCTAATTCTTCCCAGACAAGAGCAGGAACTCTACTTGCACTTGTTGATGTCGTCAGCTATTTCTTTTCTTAGGGTTTCACAATTCTCTTTGTAGAGGTCCTTCATCTCATTTGTTAGGTATATTCCTAGGTATTCCATTTTTCTTTGAAGCTACTGTGAAGGGAATTGTGTCTTTGATTAACTTCTCGACTTGGCTGGTGTTGACATATACAAAGGCTACTGATTTGTGGACATTGATTTTACACCCTGAGATATTACTGTATTTCTTGACCACTTCCAGGAGTTGTGTGGTTGGGTTTCTTGGGTTCTTTAATTATGAGATCATATCATCAGTGAAAAGCGAGAATTTGAACTCCTCATTTGAATGCCCTTTATAGCCTTCTCTTGCCTGATTGCATTGGCTAGAACTTTCACCACGATGTTGAATACTAATGGCAATAAAGGACATCTTTGTCTGGTTCTAGTTTTAAGTGGAAAAGCTTTCAATTTTACTCTATTCAGTATGATATTACCTACGTTTATGTTTCCAGATGTCCCAGGTAATAGGACTTGTGCCTAAATTAAAGTACCTTTTGGCCAGTAACCCTGGCATGCCCAGCGCTACATTTTCTTATTGCTTAATGCTGCTTCCATCTGTAAAGAGCTTGTCATCTAGGTCCGACAGAGCTTATTAGTCAAATCCTGGAAACTAGAATACACTTGTTCAGTAATCCGAATGTAATGATAGAATGGGGAATGAGAGTCCATAGACAGCAAGATGGTTGAACTTGAGATGGACACCAGTCTCAGAATTACATGAGGATTAACTAATAATGTAGCCTAATGTTTACCCATCTGGCCACTTACCAATAACCAAAAGCTTCCCTTTTGTTCTAGTAGGAGTAATCTGTAATGCATGGTGTGAACATATTGCCCAGTCACCAGTTGCCCAAGGGTAAACTTTTCTATAAATTACGTTAGTAGCAGCCAACCACTCTCAGACAAGTGGCCCATCCTTTTGTTACACATCCAATTGTTCACACAAATAAGGGACAGGTTGCTTAAGAGCCTGCAAAGATTTTTTTCAATACCCCGAGTCAATTCCTTGCCTTTCTTGAATGAACAAATCAAAAGGCTTTTATAAGTCCAGGCGGCCCAATGCAGGGACAGTCATTAATTTCTAATAGTCCGGAAAACCTTGTGGCATTCACCCAGTTCAAGTAAGCCGTGCTTTTTCTTCCCTTTTTAAGGCTTTTATAGAGGGATTTTGCTATTAGCCTAAAGGGAGAAATCTAAATCTAGCAAAACCCAGCAGTACCCAAGATCTCGTGCAACTGCTTGTGGGTGGTATGGACTTTTATTCAATTTACAGTCTCTCTCCATTCTGGAAGATTGGCCAGGGAAGCTCCTGAGATTTTAGTTTAATTTACATTTTACATTTCTATGTTTTTGGCCAGGATTTGCCAGACTCAGTATCAATGGCTAAACTTTTATGTCTTATTGCCAGGGGTGATATGGCTACTCACCCCACTTTCACCCCACCTTTTTTTTTTTTTAGAGACAGAGTCTCACTTTATTGCCCTCAGTAGAGTGCCGTGGCATCACACAGCTCACAGCAACCTCCAGCTCCTGGGCTTAGGCGATTCTCTTGCCTCAGCCTCCCAAGTAGCTGGGACTACAGGCACCCACCACCATAACGTGCAGCTATTTCTTTGTTGTAGTTTGGCCTGAGCTAGATTCGAACCCACCACCCTCAGTATGTGAGGCCAGCACCCTACCACTGAACCACTGGCACCGCCCTTCACCCCACTTTTGTCCTACCTCACTAGGACCCTGTGGCCAAAGGACTTAAAGTCAAAAGACGTAAAGCCAATTAAATGTTCTAGGCCAGATGAGAATGGAGGTGGACAGACATATGTCAAACTTTAAAACCTTTTAAGCAATATAAGCACAAAAAATACCAAATGCTAAAAGCAAGCTTATAAAATGAACTTATCTATTAGCATCAAGCTACTTACTGCCAAACTCATAGGAATTTGCTATACAAAACAAACACTTCTTAAAAACATCAGAGCTGGGCGGTACCTGTGCCTCAGTGGGCAGGGCACTGACCCCATATACCAAGGGTGGAGGGTTCAAACCCAGCCCCGGCCGTACTGCAACAAAAAATAGCCAGGCATTGTGGCAGGTACCTATAGTCCTAGTGACTCAGGAGGCGGAGGCAAGAGAATCTCCTAAGCCCAGGAGTTGGAGGTTGCTGTGAGCTGTGTGATGCCAGGGCACTCTACGAAGGGCAATAAAGTAAGACTCTGTCTCTACAAAAAAAAAAAAAACAACATTGGAGCTATGTATTTCGAGACCCTTGTATCAGAATGAACAGACAACATTCTAAACAAAAGGTTCTAAGCCCTGCCTAGTTCTAAGAATGACAGGAAAATGGAAGCTTGCAGGTAGCTAAATATTTAAATTATCTAGATTTTGCAGACATTTGTCAAAGATGTTAGAAGGCTCAAAACATTTAATCAAAACAGAACCATAGCTTATTGTAAAATCATAGCAAATCCCTTAACCAAGAGTGATAATCAGGAGACTTTAAAGTCAATATAGAAGATCAGTGTTCGTAGCTCAGTGAGTAGGACGCCAGCCACATACAGCAAAGCTGGCAAGTTCAAGCCCAGCCTGGGCCTGCTAAACAATGACAACTCCAACCGAAAATAGCCAGGTATTGTGGCTGGCTCCTGTAGTCCCAGCTGCTCAGGAGGCTGAGGCAAGAGAATCACTTAAGCCCAAGAGTTAGATCTTGCTGTGAGCTGTATCTCCATGGCACTCTGCCGAGGGTGACACAATGAGACTCCGTCTCAATAAATAAATAAATAAATAAATAAATAAAGTCAATACAGAAAAAATCCTTAACTTTTTAAAGCTCAGTTTTCCCATGTAACCAGAAACCCATAAGAACATAATAATTATCTTGATAAAGCATAAAAATCTTTGTTCTTTTAGGTCAGTTACCAAACAGTAAAGAAAAACCTTCTTTACTACAATTGTTATATTGTGTGGGAAGCCAACTTACACAGCTTGGAGGTCAAACCTCATGAAAAGGGTACCATATTATCAGTCATAGTAGACTGTGTCCAGAGTCATGAGTGAACCTTACATTAAAATGGAAACAAACTAAAAAATTAATAACTTGAGGAGGGGAATATACAACAGTATATTAGCAAATTAGTAATTCAGACATATCAAGGAGCTAAGAAGAAAAAAAACATTGCTTTCCAGACTCTTAAGATAAACTTTTCAGCAGAGGACCTTAACAGCAGACTTAGAAGGGGAAAAAGTTACAGGAGCTGACGAAAAGGTTGAAGGACAGGGTTTTCATCTCAGCCCTGCTCAAGAGGAGGAAAAGCTGAAAGCGGTAAGACCCAGAGAAAGTTAAGCTTCTAAGATACAGATCTGAGAAGTTTCAAAAGAAGCTGATTATAGAACACCTCTTGCAATTTTATTACATTTATCTCATTTACATTTGCCTAATTTATTTTAGCAGTTTACTTAACTAGTTTGATAGCCTGTGAATATTAGATATACAACCAATGTGATTAGTTATGCCCTTAACAAAGTGATTTAATATCTAAACATATTTTCCTAAACTAAATTAAGAAGTGAATTTTAAAATAATCACAAGAAACAATCACAAAATATAGTTTTAATCATTTTAAACTTTTAAAAAATTGACCAACATAACAAATGTAAGTATTCCATCAAGAATTGCTATTCTGAGCAATGTTACATCTTTAAGTTCAATACCTGAGTAAAAGATGTTAACTAATTTGATCTTTGTAAAATACCAATATCCCAAAATAAAATTTACTAACATAACATCGTCTGACTATAGACCAAATAAACCTGTAACATCAATCCTTACTTAGCATCTCAAGTAGCAGCACAAAGTCATAACATTTTTTTTGCACAAAAATCAAGATAAAGCTATTAAAAAAATCTAACTGGTCTCAATACATTTTTCTACTTAAGTGCAAATTCAATTACATGTAATGCTTTCAAAGAATAAGCTTGTTTTGAGATTATCTTTGGATTCTAAGAATAACCAATTTGTTCATTTTAAAATAAAATTACTATAGAAAAAAACAGGTGAAGGATTCTTTTAGAAATTTTAGACCTTTTAGAAATCATAGACCTTTGCTATGGCAACACAATGTACATATAACAGGCAAGCTTGCAACCAGTACTCAGAGTGACCAAAACCAGATTATCTTCATAAATCTTTGACCGTAAGTTTCTAGTTTTGTGCTGTCATTTACTAAAGAGTTTTATTTATTCTAATTTGCCAATTTAATTATTGTTTAGGCATATCAACATTTTTACCAGAGTAAGAACATTAAAGTTGAACACATGGTTGTTTTCAATGATAACTCAGAAGATTTGGCTCTTTTTATTCATAGAAACACAGATCATTTTGGTTTGGCTGGGTTTTTAGTTGTATAACGTTTGTGTCAAACCCTGATACCTTCACATGTAAAAATGATCAGCAAAATCAGGCAAAAATGTATGTTAACAATTCTAAAGACCTATTTACTGCCATTTTATCAATTTTTAATTTATTAAAGATTACTAAATTCATGTGAACTCGAAAAGCCTTGGGGCTTATTAATTTAATTTATGAGCCCTCCTTTATAAGTCATTTTTGATATCACGTAGACATACAATAACTGTACACACAAAAAACTCGTGTAAACACAAACACATACACACAGAGTTTTAGTAGTTTTTATCTCAGAACTCTATCCATGACGTCCTCAGAAATTCCACATAAATCTGTATATGTTATGTTTTCATTCCTCTTTCCCTGTCCAAGAGTGGACGTCCCTGCATTTCAGACAGCTTGTCTCTATGGATGGACATGTCTTTCAATCCCCTGACCTTAGGACAGAGATGTCTTCTAATCTCACAGACCTTAGGATGGAGGTATCTTTTAACCTTTTAGACCCTGCTGCAGGAGAACTGTCATCAGAGGTGTTGAAAATTTAAAATTCCCAGACTTTAGACTGTGCTTATGATACTATTAACAGCAAATTTAAAGTAGGTGAAAAGAAAATAGAGACAAAGAGCTTAACAAACAGCACATATACATGCAATACCCTGCATCCGTACCCATGCAGATAAACACTCAACATAAAGAGAAGTTCAAGAGGTTCCAAACAAATAGTTGCACCTCATAAGCCCTGGGAGTGTCAACTCAGTTAGGTTCATTCCCACTCTCACAAACCAAGTGGTTGGGGCTTTCTCCAACCCCAAACAATGGAGAAGGGGCATCCCCACTGTTGAGTACCTTCAAATAGCACTCACCTGCCCCAATGCCAATTTTGAAATCCAGGTCTAGAGTTCCTTTCATTGGAGGCAATTGAGGAGCAAGTACCAATGCATTGGCGGCCAGTAAGAAGGCAAGGCCACCCTTCAGCAAATATGGCCAGGGAGCTGCTAAGGGGAGCTTTTGGTCTCTCCCTGCTCTGTGGTCATTGAACTATAAGCAACATCATCCTGGACAAACCCCCATAATTGTTGTCAAAACCATAAGGGACTTTCAGTCTAGTTTCAGTTGTTCATAACACAAAAATCCGATTATTGACACAAGAATTGCCAGGGAATAAAAGAATTTTTAATAAGATGGATGTCTTTTCAAGACAATGGAGAAACTACCTCAGATTCTGTCACCCTGACTAAGCGAGGTCATGGCCTTTTTAAGGAAGGGTCATGTGCATCTGGGCAGGTTGTGGGGAATGGTGATTCTTGACATGGGGAATCTTGCTCAGTGACCTTCAGAATCTCAACTGCTTTATCTTGCAAAAAACCCACTATTTCCTGGAAACAACTCAAAAAGTTCAAGTAGTTTAAGGAGGAGATTATTTAAAAAACACATACAGGGGTTCAGTTCATGGAGCTGGATACAAATTCGGATAGAAGTGAATGTGTAATGGTTGCTTCTTTATCCTGTCTCATTCTAGGCCTTGGCCCTCTAAATGGAAGCATCTCAATTGCAAGTAGACTTATATTGAATGTTGATATTTTTTCCTAACTTCTTCCTATGGCGAGGCCCTATTTTACTAATACAGCTGGCCCTTGCCAAGGCTTTTCAGCACTTCCAAAGCAGATTGTATGATTCGCAAATATCTATTGTACCTAGGATGGTTTTTTTATTTTGTTTTTTGAGAGATGGGTCTTGCTGTGTTTCCCAGGTTAGACCCAAACTCCTGGGCTCAAGCAATCAGTTTGCCTCAGCCTTCTGAGTAGCTGGGACTACAGGCACATGCTACCATACCCAGCTACTAGAACAGTTTTGATGTTGACAGCGTATACTCTAGAATAGAGATAGGTAAACTTTTTCTATAAAGGGCCAAATAATAAACATTTTAGGCTTCATAGGCCATAAGGTCTCTGTCACAGTGACTCAACTCTGTCCTTATAGCATGAAAGCAACCATGGACCAAGCAACCAAGGATGAATGTGCTTGGCTGTATTCCCGTGAAACTTAGGGATTGAACTTTGAATTTTGTTAAATTTTTATGTAGTACAAAATATTTTCCTTTTTATTTCTGAAGAACCATTTAAAATGTCAAAACCGGAGTGGCGCCTGTGGCTCATCGAGTAGGGCGCCAGCCCCATATACCAAAGGTGGCAGGTTCAAACCCAGCCTCGGCCGAACTGCAAAACAGAAAAATAGCTGGGCGTTGTGGTGGGCACCTGTAGTCCCAGCTACTCGGTAGGCCGAGGCAAGAGAATCGCCTAAGCCCAGGAGCTGGAGGTTGCTGTGAGCTGTGTGACGCCAAGACACTCTACTGAGGGTGATAAAGTGAGACTCTGTCTCTACAAAATAAATAAATAAACTGGCAGATAAAGTTCATACCCCTTTAAAAAAAATAAAATAAATAAAAATAAAATGTCCAAACCATCCTTAACATGTGGGCTGTGCAAAAACAGATAGTAGGCTGGATTTTTACAACCAGGGCTGTAGCTTGGCATCCCCTACTGAAGACATCCCTGGCTTCTAATGCTGGTTCCATTAATTCCCAAACTATGTGATCTTGAACAAGTTAATTCACCTAAATGTGTCCCTGTTTCTTTACCTGGGAAATAAAATAGGTTGGTGTGGGCATTCAATATAAATCACTTAGAATAGTGCCTGATATATAGTAAACTCTCAATAAATGGTAGATATTATTAATATTCCTACCCCCAAAAACATCTGTTATCTTTTCAGAATGTAAACTCAGATTTATGTTGGTAGATGGTTTTGAGTTGAGTCAGATTTGTTCTATTTCCAAGTTTGTTTCTGCTTACTTTTCTTTCACAAGCATTCCATGCCCTTAGTAAATGATTGATTCTGATAAGACACATAGAGTATTTCAAAGGTCTCTTTGAAATATTAATTATTTAAAATATTGAATGTGAGATATTTTACCAGAGGCATCAACAATGGCTTTTCTGGTAAGCAGTCAAGTTTACAGTCAAGTTTATTGGGTGTTTGTTTATCTATAGAATGTATAATTTTCTTCTCCCAATCTTCTAGTGTATAGGTAACTAGGAAACAATAAATAAGTATAAACATTATTTTTAGCTACCATTTCCTATCAAGCTCTCTTACCTTAGGCAAACTGCCAAAAAGATGCCTTTTGCTGAAAAGTTCATTCACTGAAACTACCTTTAGAAATTCATTTGTGTGTTTTTTGTTTTTTTTTGTTTTTTTTTTTTTTTTTGTAGTGACAGTCACACTTTATCGCCCTGGGTAGAGTGCCGTGGCGTCACACTGCTCACAGCAACCTCCAGCTCTTGGGCTTAAGCGATTCTCTTGCCTCAGCCTCCCGAGTAGCTGGGACTACAGGCGCCCGCCACAGCGCCCGGCTATTTTTT